>JAAAKG020099604.1:0-15946 GCA_010014905.2 Druon quercuslanigerum | reverse complement strand
GCCATATTGGAGCCGCCATGTTGGATTTTTCTCAAAGACCACAAAGAATTCGAAAGTCCACGTCGAGACGAAGATTTGGAGCCCTCAAACGTCTTGATCGTTTGAGAAGAATTTTGGCAAATGCTTTGTCCCGGTTGACGTGGAACGTCCCATATATATATATATATAGTGTATTTTGTATTGGGAATTTATTACTATTGGTTTGCCCCTGATATTCCAGAGTAGTAAATTTACATATTATGAAAAATGTGAATGTCATAAGCGAATAACATAAAGAAATATCGCAACAGAGAAAGTAGAAAGAGTGAGTAGAAAATGTAATCTATAGATCATGAGTCTTAGGTCTCCATTATTTTGTACCTTTTTAGACATGTCATTATTTATGGACAAATTCAACAAATCTTCTATTTGTGTTTTAACTATTAATTTTTGAACCTTTTTTTTATTTATTTCTTCAATAATTTTTGCTTTAAATTTTATTCCAAGTCACCAGAATCTTTCTACTGGCATAAATAACCAAGAATGTCCGATAAAAAATATTTTTTATAAATTTTCTACCAAGTGCATTAATTTTTAAATTTTATATCGTTAACTTCTGAACAAACACTGCAACTTTCTGTTAAATTTATTTAATTTTAAACCACAAATATGAATTACAAATAAAAAAATTCATTTTCATCCCAACAGTTCAATTTTGAATCATCACAATCATCACAATCTATTTTGCTCCACAAATCGAACAGATCACTTTGCAAAATAAGGCACCCTTACTATATCGACAACCTAAAATATTAAAAATGACATGTTTGATGGTTGATATTCCTCACTTAAATGTTAAAAATGAAAAGTTTGATTGGCGATATTTGAAAATATAAAACCATCAGAAATCCTCTTGTTTTATCCCAGGAAAATAGAAAAAACGTCAAAAATTGTCTTCTTGTAAATGAAAAATTATAGAGTGGTTCAGAATGTTTGGCAAGACCCCCAAAAACTCAACGTTACTATATCCACACCTGAAATGTTAAAAATGACAAGTTTGATTGTGGATATTTTGAAAATATAATATAAAAATGTCAAAAATGCTCTTTTTTACCTCAAGAATATTAGAGTGGGTCAGAATGTTTGGCAAGATCCCCAAAAACTCACCGTTATTATATCCACACATAAAATGTTAAAAATGACAAGTTTGAGTGGCGATATTTCAAAATGCAAAACCGTCAAACATCCTCTTGTTATATCCCAGGAAAATATAACAAACGTCAAAAATTGTCTTTTTGTATTTCAAAAATTATAGAGTCGTTCAAAATGTTCATCAAGACCCCTAAAAACCAAACTTACTATATCCACACCTAAAATGTTAAAAATAACAAGTCCGATTGACGATATTTGAAAATTTTAAAAGTCAAAAATTCTCTTTTTTACCTCAAGAATTATAGAATGGGTCAGAATGTTCGACGAGCCCCCTAAAAAATCACCCTTCCTAAATCCAGGTATAAAATGTTAAAAATGACAAGTTTGATGGTCCATATTTTTAAAATATAAAAAATGTTTGACCTTTTTACCTCAACAATTATAGAGTGAGTCCAAATGTTCGGCAATACCCCGAAAAAACAACCGTTACGATATCCACACCTAAAATGTTAAAAATGACAAGTTTGACTGTCTAAAATTTTAAAATATGAATACGTCAAAAATTCTCTTTTTCTATCTCAAGAATCATAAAGCTGTACAGACTGTTCGGCAAGGCGACTAAAAACACTGTTACTGTATCCACGCCTAAAGTGTTAAAAATGACAAGTTTGACTGTCGAATAGTTTTGAATATGAAAATGATAAAAATTCTCTTTTCTTATCCCAAGATTAATAGAGTGCGTCAGAATGTTGGCATGATCACTAAAAAACCACCGTTACTATATCAAAACGTAAATTGTTTAAGGCGGCAAGTTCGATTGTCGTCATTTGAAAATATAAAAAAGGACAGAAATTCTCTGTTTCTATCTCAAGAAGCATAGAGTGGTTCAGAATGTTTGACAAACCCCCTAAAAACACCGTTACTATACCCTCACCTAAAATGTTAAAAGTGACAAGTTTGACTGTTTAAAATTTTAAAGTATAAAAACGTCAAAAATTCTCTTTTTCTATCTCAAGAACCATAAAGCTGTACAGACTGTTCGGCAAGGCGACTAAAAACACTGTTACTATATCCACACCTAAAGTGTTAAAAATGACAAGTTTGACTGTCGAATAGTTTTAAATATGAAAATGATAAAAATTCTCTTTTCTTGTCCCAAGATTTATAGAGTGCGTCAGAATGTTGGCATGATCACCAAAAAACCACCGTTACTATATCAAAACGTAAATTGTTTAAGGCGGCAAGTTCGATTGTCGTCATTTGAAAATATAAAAAAGGACAACAAATTTTTTTTTCTATCTCAAGAAGCATAGAGTGGTTCAGAATGTTTGACAAACGCCCTAAAAACACCGTTACTATACCCTTACCTAAAATGTTAAAAGTGACAAGTTTGACTGTCGAAAATTTAAAAATATAAAAGCGTCAAAAATTCTCTTTTCTTATCTTAGGAATTATAGGGAGAATCAGGATGTGCTCATGAACCCTGAGAATCCACCGTGGCTATATCCACACCTGAATGGTTAGAAATGAAACGTTGGGTTGTCGACATTTGAAAATATAAAAAACGTCAAAAATTCTCTTTTTTACCTCAGGAAATATAGGCTGGTCTAGTCTAGAATGTGCGGCATGGACCAAAAACCCGCCGTTCTTATATCCACTCCTAAAATGTTAAAAATGACAAGTTTGACTCTCGAAAAGTTTAAAATATAATAACTTCAAAAATGATCTTTTTCTATCTCAATAATCATACAGTGTTGCAGAATGTGCGTTAAGACCTCTAAAAACCACACTTACTATATCCACACTTAATATGTGAATGAAAAGTTTGACTTCGAACATTTTAAAACATGAAAACGTCAAAATATCTCTTTTCTTATCTCAAGAATAATAAAATGGGCCAGAATGGTCGACAAGGCCCATAAAGAACCACTGTTACTATATGCACACCTGAAATGTTAAAAATGAGAAGTGTGACTGTCGAATATTTTAAGATATAAACACTTCAAAAATTATCTTTTTCTATCTCAAGAATCATAGAGTGGTGCAGAATGTGCAGCAAGACCCCTAAAAAGGTACACTTACTACATCCACACGCAAAATTTTAAAGATGGAAAGTGCTATTGTCGATATTTCAAAATATAAAACCATCGTAAATTCTCTTTTTTTATCTCCAGAATAATAGAATGGGTTAGAATGTTCGCCTAGACCCCTAAAGAACCACCGTTACTATGTCCACACCTAAAATGTTAGAAAATGAAAAGTCTGATTGTCGACATTTGAAAATATAAAACCGTGACAAATTCTCTTTTTTTTATCCCAAGAATAATGGAATGGGTCAGAATGTTCGACATTACCCCTAAATAACCACCGTTACTATAACCACACCTTAAATGTTCAAAATGGAAAGCGCGATTGTCGATACTTGAAAATATTAGACCGCCAAAAATCCTTTTGTTTTACCCCACGAATGATGCAGTCGTTGAGAATATTTGGCAATACCCCTAAAAAACCACCATTACTAAATCAAAACGTAAATTGTTCAAAATTACAAGTTCGATTGTCGGCATTTGAAAATATAAAACCGTCAAAAATCCTCTTGTTTTATGCCACGAATATGCAGTTGGTGAGAATATTTGGCAAAACCCACAAAGCACCAATCTTAATATATCAAAATTTAAATTGTTAAAGATGACAAGTTCGATTGTCATAAATTCTCCTTTTTTATCTCAAGAATACTAGAATGGGCCAGAATGGTCGACAAGGCCCCTAAAGCACCACTGATACTATTTCCACACCCAAAATGTTAAAGAAAGAAAGTGCGTTTGTCGATATTTGAAAGTATAAAAACGTCGCAAATTCTCTTTTCTTATCTTAAGATTTATAGAGTGGGTCAGAATGTTTGGCGTGATCACTAAAATATCACCCTTACTATATCCACACCTAAAATGTTAAAAATTACACGTTTGATTGTCGAAAAAATTCAAGTGTAAAAACGTCGAAAATGCTCTTTTTTATCTCAGGAATTATAGAATAGGTCAAAATGTTTGACAATACCCCCAAAAACCCACCCGTTACACCTATAATGTTAATAATGAAAAGTCCAATTTTCGACATTCAAAAATACAAAAATCCTCAAAAATTCTCTTTTTCTATCTCAAGCATCATATCGTGGTTCAGAATGATCGGCAAGACCCCTAAAAAAACACCGTTACTATAACCTCACCAAAAATGTTAAAAGTGACAAGTTTGACTGACAAAAATGTAAAAATATAAAACCGACAAAAATCCTCTGGTTTTATCTCGCGAATGATGCAGCCATTAAAAATAATTGGCAATACCCTTAAAACAACACCTTTACTGTATCAAAACGTAAATTGCTTAAGATGGCAAGTTCGATTATCGCCACTTGAAAATATTAAAAACGCCAAAAATTGTCTTTTGCTATATCAAAAATTGTAGCGTGGCTCAGAATGTTCGACAAGACCCCTAAAGAACCACACTTACTATATCCACACCTAAAATGTTAAAGATGAAAAGTGCGATTGTCTATATTTGAAAATATAAGACCGTCAAAAATCCTCTTGTTTTACCCCACGAATGATGCAGTCGGTGAGAATATTTGGCACTACCCATAAAACACCAACCTTACTATATCAAAGCGTAAATTGATAAAAATTACAAGTTCGATTGTCGGCATTTGAAAATATAAAAACGGCAAAAATTCTGTTTTTCTATCTCATGAAATATAGAGCGGCTTATAATGTTCGGCAAGACCCATAAGAAACCACTGTTACTTGTTACACAGAAACTTGTTTTTCATCCAAAAATATTGCCCTGTGGAAAAAAGTGTGCAGAACAATAATTGTTTCACACGCATAGCACGATCCAGCACATCTTTCAAAATTTCGAAATTCGCAATTTCAAAATTTTTGGATTTCAAAAATTATTCTAATGAAAAATAAACAAGTATTTCATCAAAAAATATACTCCTGAGGAAAAGGTATGTAGGACAATAATTGTTTCGTACGCCTAGCGCAATCCTGCACATCTTCCAGATTTTCAAAAATCGATATTACAAAAATTGTTGATTTGAATAATTATTTGAATGAAAAAGAAACTAGTATTTTATAAAGAAATATGATCCTAAGGAAACATTCTGTAGAGTAATAATTGTTCCATACGCCTAGCACACCCCAGCAAAACTTTCAGATTTTTGAATTTCTCAATTTAAAAATTTTTTGATTTCAAACATTATTTTAATGAAAAAGAAACTAGTATGTCATAAAGAAATATGATCCTAAGGAAAAAATCTGTTTGGCAATAATTGTTTCGTATGCCTAGCGCAATCCACCACATCTTTCAGATTTTCGAAATTTGCAATTCGTAATTTTTTGATTTCAAAAATTATTCCAATGAAAAAGAAACATGTACTTCAACAAAAAATATCGTCCTGATAAAAAAGCGTGTAGGCCAATAATTATTACATACGTCTAAAACAATACAGCACATCTTCCAGGGCAATAATTGTTGCATACGCCTTGCACAACCCAACACATGTTTCAGATTTTGGAAAATCGAAATTTCAACATTTGTTGATTCCAAAAATTATTCTAATGAAATAGAAACTTGTATTACATCAAAAAATATTTTCCTGAGGAAAAATTGTATACCAATACAATTGTTTCGTACGTCTAGCACAATCTAGCACGTCTTTCAGATTTTCGAAAATCGCTATTCCAAAATTTGTTGATTTCAAAAATTATTCCAATGAAAAAGAAACTTGTAATTAATCAAAAAATATGGTCCTGTGAAAAAGTACGCAGGGCAATAATTGTTTCGTACGCCTTGCACAACTTAACACATGTTTCAGATTTTGGAAATTCGAAATTTCAACAATTTTTGATTTCAAAAATTATTTTAATGAAAAAGAAACTTGTGCTTAATCAAAAAATATGGTCCGAAGTAATAAGTGTGCAGGGCAATAATTGTTTTGTACGCCTAGCACAATCAAGCACATCTTCCAGATTTTCAAAAATCGATATTTCACAATTTTTTTATTTCAAAACCTATTCTAATGAAAAAGAAACTTGTAATTAATAAAAAAATATGGTACTAGCACAACCCAGCACAAATTTCAGATTTTCGAAAATCGCTTTTCCAAAATTTGTTGATTTCAAAAATTATTCTAATGAAAGAGTAACTTGTATTTCAAAAAAATATGGTCCTGAGGAAAACGTGTGTGGGGCAGTAATTATTTCACACGCCTAGCACAACCCAGCACAAATTTCTGACTTTCAAAATTCGCAATTTCAAAATTTGTTGCATTCAAAAACTATTCATATGAAAAAGAAACTTGTATTCCAACCAAAAATATGGTTCTATTTAAAAAGTGTGTAGGGCAATAATCGTTTTCTACGCCTTGCACAATATAACGCATGTTTCAGATTTTGGAAAATCGAAATTTTAACATTTGTTGATTTTCAAAAATTATTCGAATGAAAAAGAAACTTGTATTACATCAAAAAATATTTTCCTGAGGAAAAATTGTATATCAATACAATTGTTTCGTACGTCTAGCACAATCTAGCACGTCTTTCAGATTTTCGAAAATCGCTATCCCAAAATTTGTTGATTTCAAAAATTATTGTAATGAAAAAGAAACTTGTATTTCAACAAAAAATATCGTCCTGATAAGAAAGTGTGTAGAGCAGTAATAGTTTCGTACGCTCAGTACAATCCAGCACATCTTTCAGGTTTTTGAAATTCGCAATTTCAAAATTTGTTGATTTCAAAAATTATTCTAATGAAAAAGAAACTTCTGTTTCATAAAAAAATATGGTCCTGAGGAAAAGGTATAAAGGGCAATAATTGTTTCTTGCGCCTAGCGCAATCCAAAACATGTTTCAGATTTTGGAAAATCGAAGTTTCAACATTTGTTGATTTCAAAAATTATTCGAATGAAAAAGAAACTTCTGTTTCATAAAAAAATATGGTCCTGAGGAAAAGGTATGCAGGGCAATAATTGTTTCTTGCGCCTAGCGCAATCCAGCACATCTATCAGATTTTCGCAAATTGCTATTCCAAAATTCGTTGATTTCAAAAATTATTCTGATGAAAAAGAAACTTGCATTACATCAAAAAATATTGTCCTGAGGAAAAATTATGTACGAATACAATTGTTTCGTACGTCTAGCACAATCCAGCACGTCTTTCAGATTTTCAAAAATCGCTATCCCAAAATTTGTTGATTTCAAAAATTATTCTAATGAAAGAGAAACTTGTATTTCAACAAAAAATATCGTCCGGATAAAAAAGTGTGTAGAGCAATAATTGTTTCGTACGCCTTGCACAACTTAACACATGTTTCAGATTTTGGAAATTCGCAATTTCAAAATTTGTTGATTTCAAAAATTATTCTAATGAAAAAGAAACATGTATTTCATCATAAAATATGGTCATGAGAAAAAAGTGTGTAGGGAAATAATTGTTTCGTACGCCTTGCACAACCCAACACATGTTTTAGATTTTGGATAATCGAAATTTCAACATTTGTTGATTTCAAAAATGATTCGAATGAAAAAGAAACTTCTGTTTCATAAAAAAATATGGTCCTGAGGAAAAGGTGTGTAGGGCAATCATTGTTTCTTGAGCCTAGCGCAATCCAGCACATCTGTCAGATTTTCGCAAATTGCTATTCCAAAATTTGTTGATTTAATAAATTATTCTAATGAAAAAGAAACTTGCATTACATCAAAAAATACTGTCCTGAGGAAAAAGTGTGTAGGGCAATAATTGTTACGTGCGCCTAGCACAGTCAGCACATCTTTCAGTTTTTTGAAATTCACAATCAAAATTCTTTGATTTAAAACCTTATTTTAATGAAAAAGAAACTAGTATATCATAAAGAAATATGATCCTAAGAAAACATTCTGTTTAGCAATAATTGTTTCACGCGCCTAGCGCAACCCACCACTACTTTCAGAATATCGAAATTCGCAATTCCAAAATTGGTTGATTCCAAACATTATTCTAATTAAAAAGAAACCTGTATTTCATTAAAAAATATGATCCTGTAAAAAAAGTATGTAGGGTAATAATTGTTTCATACTCTTAGCAAAATCCAGCACATCTTCTAGATTTTCAAAAATTTTATCAATAATAAAAAATTTATAAATAAATATGATCCTAAGGAATCATTCTGTAGAGCAATAATTGTCCCGTACGCCTAGCACACCCCAGCGCAACTTTCAGATTTTCGAAATTCGCAATTACAAAAGTTTTTTATTTCAAGAACTATTCTGATGAAAAATAAACATGTATTTCATCAAAAAATATGGTCCTATGGAAACATTCGCTAGAGCAATAATTGTTTTGTACGCCTCGTAAATCCCAGCAAAAATTTCGGACTTTTGAATTTTGAAATTTCAACATTTGTTGATTTCAAAAATTGTTTTAATAAAAAAGAAACATGTATTTCATATAAAATATGGTCCTGAGGAAAAAGTGTGTATGGCAATGATTCTTTCACTCGCCTAGCACAACCCAAAACATATTTCAGATTTTGGAAATTCGAAATTTCGAAATTTGTTGATTTCAAAAATTATTTTAATGAAAAAGGAACTTGTATTTCAACAAAAAATGTCGTCCTGATAAGAAAGTGTGTAAAGCAGTAATTTTTTCGTACGCCAAGCACAATCCAGCACAACTTTCAGGTTTTTGAAATTCGCAATTTCAAAATTTTTTGATTTCAAACATTATTTTAATTAAAAAGGAAACTAGTATAACATAAAGATATATGATATTAAGGAAAAACTATGTTTGGCAATAATTGTTTCGTACGCCTAGCGCAATACATCACATCTTTCAGATTTTCGAAATTTAAAATTCCAAAATTTGTTGATTTCAAAAATTATTCTAACGAAAAAGTAACTTGAATTTCAACAAAAAATATCGCCCTGATAAAAAAGTGTGTAGGGCAATAATTGTTCCGTACGCACAGCACACCGTAGCGCATCTTTCAGATTTTCGAAATTCGCAATTTCAAAATTTGTTGATTTCAAACATTATTTTAATGAGAAAGAAACTATCATAAAGAAATATTATCTTAAGAAAACATTCTGTTTAGCAATAATTGTTTTGTAAGCCTAAAACACCCTAGCACACCTTTCAGATTTTCGAAATTTGAAATTCCGAAATTTGTTGATTTCCAAAATTATTCTAATGAAAAAGTTACTTGTATTTCACAAAAAATATGGTCCTGAGGAAAAAGTGTGTAGGGCTATGATTCTTGCGTACGCCTATTGCAGTCAAGCACATATTTCAGATTTTCG
Source organism: Druon quercuslanigerum (assembly GCA_010014905.2). Classification (NCBI taxonomy): domain Eukaryota; kingdom Metazoa; phylum Arthropoda; class Insecta; order Hymenoptera; family Cynipidae; genus Druon; species Druon quercuslanigerum. The sequence continues at coordinate 6,485 of JAAAKG020099604.1, read as the reverse complement.
AAATTCGCAATTTCAAATTTTTTTTATTTAAAAAATTATTTTAACGAAAAAGAAACTTGTAATTAATCAAAAAATATGGTACTATGGAAAAAGTGCGCAGGGCAATAATTGTTTCGCAAGCCTAGCGCAATCCAGCACATCTTTCAGATTTTCGAAATTGGAAAATCCAAAATTTGTTGATATCAAAAATTATTCTAATGAAAAACAAACTTGAATTACTACAAAAAATATCGTCCTGATAAAAAAGTGTGTAGGGCAATAATTGTTTCGTACGCCTAGCACTCCCCAGCACAACTTTCAGATTTTCGAAATTCGCAATTCCAAAATTTTTTCATTTCAAGAACTATTCTAATGAAAAATAAACATGTATTTCATCAAAAAATATGGTCCTATGGAAACATTAGCTAGAGCAATAATTGTTTTGTACGCCTAGCACAATACAGCACATCTTCCAGATTTTCAAAAATCGACATTTCACAATTTTTTGATTTCAAAAATTATTCTAATGAAAAGAAACTTGTAGTTCATCAAAAAAATATGGTCCTGAAAAAAAGTGTTCGGAGCAATAATTCTTTCACACGCCTAGTACAATCCAGCACAAATTTCAGATTTTCGAATTTCGCAATTTACAAATTATTAGATTTAGAATAAGATCAATAATTGTTTTACACGCCTAGTGCAGCCCAGCACATCTTTCAAAATTTCAAAATTCGAAATTTCAAAGTTTTTTTATTTCAAAAATTATTCTAATGAAAAAGAAACTATTATTTCATCAATTAATACGGCCCTGTGGAAAAGTGTGCAGAACAATATGTGTTTCACACACCTAGAACTACCCAGCACACCTTTCAGACTTTTTAAAAATCGCAATTTATAAATTGGTTGATTTTAAAAAATATTCTAATTAAAAAGAAACTTGTATTTCATTAAAAAATGTGATCTTAAGGAAAGAGTGTGCAGGGTAATAATTGTTTCGTACGCCTGGCAGAATCCAGCACATCTCACTGATATTCGAAATTCGCAACTTCAAAATTTGTTGATTTCAAAAATTTTTCTAATGAAAAAGAAACTAGTATTTCATCAAAAATATGGTCGCGAGGAAAAAGTATGTAGGGCAATAATAATTTTGCATGTCTAGCACAACCTAATACATAATACATCTTTTCGAAATTCGAAATTCAAAAAGTTTTGATTTCAAAAATTATTCTAATGAAAAAGAAATTTGTAATTCATAAAAAAATTTGGCCCTGTGGAAAAAATGTGTAGGGCAATAATAGTTTTACACGCCTAGCACAACCCAGCACATCTTTCAGATTTTCGAAATTTCACCATTTTTTGTTATAAAAAATTATTATAATAAAAGAGAAATTTGTGATTCATCAAAAAATATGATCCCGGGGAAAATTTTGTAGGGCTATAATTATTTCACACGCCTAGCACAACTTAGTACATAATGCAGCTTTTCGAAATTCTAATGAAAAATAAACTAGTATTTTATCAAAAAATATGGTTCCGGGGGAAAGTGTGTAGGGCTACAATTATTTTACACGCCTAGCACAACCCAGCCTTATCTTCCAGATATTCAAAATTCGTAATTTCAAAATTTTTTGATTTAAAAAATTATTCTAATGAAAAAGAATCTAGTATTTCATAAAGAAACATAATCCTAATATTACGTCTCAGATGAGATGTACTTACCCTGCTATAAAATAATTATATTTAAACTTACGCTACTTTCTCTTTTTTTAATTCTAAATTTGGTTAAACATAAAGAAAGGAATTGAGATAAAAGCAAACACGAAAAGGTTGCGATAATCAATTTATTGTTTAGAAAAAATTTTAAAATATAGAAATTACAGTTTAGTAATATCAAGTTTACATATGTGATGTTCTAGTTTTGTTTATGATTTTTGTTTAAATGAATACACGCAGCATGGCACTGTCAGGAATTCTAAAAAGACCTCGTCTTGGTGTCCGCCCTTAAAAAAAGGAAAAGACTTTAATGACGAGTTTTAAATTTACGTTTGAGAAAGGGCCCTTTTGTACAATTTGAGAATCTTTTGGTCTTGGACTCTATTACTAGAATTGGTCGATTTCTCTTCCTTCACTATTGTCAGATGATAAAATAGGAGAGTGGTGACTTTTCTTAGAAGGGCTTTCTTGATTTGTTAAGGGGGCTCACATAGTTAGAACTCACTGAAGTCAGAGTTAGTTGATTCACTTTTAACTATTTCACAGATTCTAAATATTTTAAAAGTTCCGGAGAGTTCTTGGGCAGCGATTCGATGGTTGAAATAAAGAGCAGGGGAAGAAAAATAGTCTCTTGTTGGACCATTTTCTGACATTGATTTATGGCATGATGACACAGATCCTGGGATATTGCGTAGGTGGGAAGCCACGTGCCGGTCTTTGCAATGCATTTTCTTGAGGTGTAGTCGAAGAGCACATATCATTATGACGTTTATGGCCTGTTCGCCTCGCGTGTTCCTTCGTGGGGGGCTTGCTTCCTTCTGATTGATGATGACATCAATGATCGGGCATTCATATGATTCACATTTCTATTACTTGATATTTCTTAGAATGTTACATAGAATTTCTAATATAATTCAGAATATGAAGAGTAAATATGTATGACAATGATAATTGGTAATAATTGGTAATAATTATTCATGATGAATAATAATAAAAGAAAATAAAGATAAATTTATGAATAACGCAGTCTTTGGATATATAATATAAAGTGGTTTACATATCTATGGTCGGTATGGTAGGGTGTTTCGGATTACCCATCAGTAATCGATAAGTGTTGCTCAGAGAATATATTAGAAGAATACTTTTACGGTAATGATAAATTATAGGTTCTGAGTATTTTATATAATTGATAATAACAACTGATTATTATTAGAAATAAGTAAATATTATGTATATATAACGGTCACAGGACGTGACACTAAGAAAACATTCTAAAGAGACATAATTGTTTCGTACGCCTAGCACACCCCGCACATCTTCCACATTTTCAAAAATCGATATTTCACATTTTTTTATTTTAAAAATTATTCGAATAAAAAAGAAACTAGTATTTCATAAAAAATATGGCCCTGTGGAAAAAGTGTGTAGAGCAATAATTGTTTAATACGCCTAGAACAACCCCGCACATCTTTCAGATTTTTGAAATTCGAAATTTCGCAATTTTTTGATTTCAAAAATTATTCTAATGAAAAAGAAAATATTATTTCATCAAAAAAGATGCTACTGAGGAAAAAAACGGGCAATAATTGTACTGCACTTTCAGCACAAACCAGCACAAGTTTCCGACTTTTGAAATTCGCAATTTCAAAATTTGATTTCAAAAATTATTCTAAAGAAAAAGAAACTTGTATTTAATCAAAAAATATGGTCCGAAGAAAAAAGTGTGTAGGACAATAATTGCTTCACACGCCTAGCACAACACAACACTTCTTTCAGATCTTCGAAATTCGCAACTTCAAAATTGGTTGATTTCAAAAATTCTTCTAATGAAAAAGAAACGTATATTTCATCAAAGAATATGGTCCTGAAGAAAAAGTGTGTAGGGCGATAATTGTTTCGTTCGCCTAGCACAACGCAGCATAATTTCAAGACTTTTGAAATTCACGTTTTCGAAATTTTTTTATTTTAAACATTATTCTGACGAAAAAGAAACCAGTATTTCATAAAAAAAATGGTTTGCAGGGAAAAGTGTGTAGGGAAATAATTGTTTCGTACGCCTAGCGCAACCCAGCACAACTTTCAGATTTTTGAAATTCGCAATTCCAAAATTTGTTTATTCCAAACAGTATTCTATTGAAAAAGATACTTTTATTGCATTAAAAAATATGACCCTGTAAAAAAGTGTGTAGGGCAATAATTGTTTCGTACTCCTTGCACAATCCAGCACATCTTCAAGATTTTCAAGAATCGATAATACAAAATTAATTGATTTAAATAATTATTTAAATGAAAAACAAACTAGTATTTTATAAAGAAATATGATCCTAAGAAAACATTCGCTAGAGCAATAATTGTTTTGTACGCCTCGTAAACCCCAGCACAAATTTCAGACTTTTGAAATTCGAAATTTCAACATTTGTTGATTTTAAAAATTATTCGAATGAAAAAGAAACTTCTGTTTCATGAAAAAAATGTGGTTCTGTTTAAAAGGTGAGTATGGCAAGAATTGTTTCGTACGCCTAGCACAATCCAGCACGACAAGAAAATGGTCCTAAGGAAAGTGTGTAGAAAAATAATTGGTTTTCATGCCTAGCACTACCCAGCACATCTTTCAGATTTTCGAAATTCGGAATTTCAAAATTTTTTGATTTCAAAAATTATTGTAATGAAAAAGAAACTAGTATTTCTTTAAAAAAAATATGGTCCCTCGGAAAAAGTGTGTAGAGTAATAATTGTCTCGCAGGCCTAGCATAACCCATCGTAACTTTCAGAATTTTCAGAATTCGCAATTTCAAAAATTATTCTGATGAAAAAGAAACTAGTATATCCTAAAAAAATATGGCCCTGAGAAAAAAGTGTGTAGGGCAATAATTGTTTCGTACGCCTAGCACAACCCAACATAACTTTTAGGTAGACGTCTGGGTGGTAAAAAGCGAGAGATGTCCCATAGGCCTCGTCCTATCTTTATCCAACTTCGCTCATTCAAAGATAAAACGCTTAAATTGGCCCATTTGAAGAAACTTCGTGGTGCTGGAATCAATATTTCCGAAGATTATACAAAAAAAGTCCAGAAGGAAAGAAAGACTCTACTTCCATATTTAAAAAGATCAAGAGGGTGTGGCCTCAAAACTTTTTTGAGTTACAATCTTCTTTATGCGGAGGGCAAAAGATGCAATTGCATGGAGCTGCATTTTCTGGAGAATATGATTCGAGATGCTGAAGAGATCAGAGATGGGGAGGATCCAGCGGGAAGAGAGACCTCTGGATGTAACTCCAAGCGTAAGGCCTCGGAATCCCCTCCCACTAACCTTAGCAGTCAGATGGATGTGTTCCCTCCTCTTATTCGGAGCCATATGGATGAACGTCAAAAAACAAAGAATTAAAAAAAACTAAGGAACATGGACTCTGATGGACTAGTCGTAAATACTTCACAACTTATCTTCTGGAATTGTCATGGTTACGTAAGATTTTTAAATTCTAGCATTACTTTAGATAATTTTGATGTGATAGGCATCGTCGAAACCTGGCTGACTCAGGTACCAAAAAATATTCATGTAACGCATAACGGTCATTATTTTTTTTTTCTAATGCTCTAAAAGAAAAGTCAAGAGGTAGGGCAAGTGGTGGTCTCGCCCTTTTTATAAACAAGTTCTATTGAAATTGTGAGCTTATTGGTAAAACGGAATACTGGATCATGGTACGAGTCACTAATATTAATAGGACGAATTTCATTTTGAGAATTTGTTATTTTAATCCAACGGTTGATATCGACGTTATTTTAGAATTATTTGAAGAAACCTTGAGCGCATTATCAGATAAATTTGATAATGTTACTGCCATTATTTATGGCGATTTTAATTTTAGGGTAGGGTGTTTGGGTCAAGGCCCTCCTGAGATGTTTACTCACATTGATTTTTGTATTAATCGTGATGGCCAAGATACTGTACACAACAGGAGGGGGCAGAGGCTGGCCGAGACGATGAAAGATAAGGAATTCTATTTACTAAACGGAGATCGCGGAGCGATAATCCTGCAAAATTCACATTCGTGAATGCAGGGAAAAAAAGCATAACTGATCTTGTTTGGTGCAATTCTGAGGCGCTAAGTTTAATAAGTGACCTGAGGGTGGATCACTCGGTACCTCTTTCAGATCATTTTCCTGTCTTGGTGTCCTTCTGTTGTCTTCCTGCTTCGATTAGTCAACCTGGCATTCCGAAAGTAAACAAAAATAAGTCATCGTACTACCTCAAGTGGGATGATAGCAAGCGGGAAAGGTTTTCTAGAGAGAGAAAATTTTTTTTTGGCCAACATAAGCGTGTCAAGCCCTGGTTCGATAGTAATTGTCAGCAAGCTAAAATTGTATTACACAGTGCGTTAAAAAATTCAAGCAGGGCTAACTTTTCCGACGAGACTAAATTAAATTATATCAAAGCTAAAAAATCATACCAAGTTCTAATCAAACGTAAAAAATCGAGTTTTGAAAATTGTATTCTTGCGGGCCTTGAGACGGTTAATAATAGTAAGACTTTTTGGGAAATCACGAATAAATTAAGGGGACGGAAAATCAAATAAAATGTCCTCACCACAGAAGATTGGGAAAATAATATCCGCTCTACACTCCTGCAGAGACGCCTCTTATCATCCGCATTTACGAATGTTCGACATCCGTTATAAGATAGTAGCGTTACAACAAACAAAATTATGCTGTCAATCAACAAAACAAAATCTAATAAAGCCCCAGGACCGGATCAGATCTCAAATAGTTTTTATAAAAATTTGCCACCTAATTGGCT
>JAAAKG020099593.1:0-15947 GCA_010014905.2 Druon quercuslanigerum | reverse complement strand
TCGACCCCCTATTGTGCTGAGTGGCGCTCAACTCAAGCCTCAAGCTATTAGGAACCGACCTCGGTTTTAAAATCCTTCGAAGGGATATTTTTGCCTGCGCTCGAGCAGTAATTATTATAAAGCGTCATTAACATTGATAGATTTAGGATAGTACCCTTCAGGTGCCACTGTCGATAGATTTAAAAGGGCTACATGCCGACTTATTCTTTAAAAGGTCGATGACCCACGTTTAGGTTTCTAGTTTCTAAGGCTCTTAATTTTCGATGTTTTATCTTGGATCTCAGGGATCCCATAATATCAATTGATTGTAATACTAAGTGTATCTTCCAAAGAATTATCTAGAGAGTAATAAGCTCGATTTAAATTGATATAAAGTTGAATAAATTGCATACTATTAATTTACGAATCAATATTCAGTAATAACTATCATAATTATCTAGTACATGCGCGGCACTCCGTGTGCACTTAGCTCAGGGCTTATAATAAGAAGTTATGTACAATAAATCAGGTTAGCTCAGGTTTATTTTGAATAAATAATTCTTGTAGTATTTAAGAAAAAGAATCTTATTCTTCTCTCCAGAGATCCCCTTTTTCTTTACCTATATTTTATTAGTCTTTGTTTCCGATGTTAATCGAGCGATTACATCCTATAAGTTAACTTAGCTCAATGTTTATGGTTAATAATAATAACCCACAATTGGCGAGGTTACAATATATTAGGTGGACATTAGGGATAGATTGGAGGAGGTCAGGATATATGGTGAGAGAAGAAGCGCAAAGGGATAAATTAAGCATTAGAGCGGGAAAGAGAGCATGGAAATTTGAGACGAAGCTAAAGGAGGGAAAGGAAGGGGAGTTGTTTGAAAGTGTTTGATGCAGGTAGAAGAAAGGAGAGGGAGGGCGATAGAATTAACGAGATGTTGATGCAGGTAGAAGAAAGGAGAGGGAGGGCGATAGAATTAACGAGATGGGAAAAAGAAAGGAGGGAGTTCTTGAATGCTAAAAACATGGAAGACGGGACTGGAGTAAACTATGAAGAAGTGGAAAAAAGGACAGGGAAAGACAATTAATAGAAAGATGGGGGATGATGGAGGAATCAAAATAGAATAAATGGTATAAGATGATACAATGGGAAGGTTTACCAAAGTATTTAGAGAAGGGATGGGGAGAGAGAAGGTGTATTAGAATAGAAAGATTTGGAAACAAGGTAAGAGAGGGGAGGTATTGGGAAAAGGAAGAGAACAGAAAGTGTAAAATATGTGAATGGGAGGAGGAAACATGGGAGGAGGAAATATGGGAGCACGTATGGGAAGGATGTAGAAGAGGAATAGAGGATAAAAGAAGCTGACAAGAGCATGTGGTTAAGATTCTAGGTGAGGATGGATTAGGAGAAGAATGGATGAAGGAGTTGGAGGGTGCTAGGGGAGCGAATGAGAGTGAATGAAAGAATGTATGTGAAGAAATGGTAAATTGGAGGACAAAAAGTGGAAGATTAAGGAAACGGAAGTCGACTAGATTAGAAGCGTAAAGATTGTAAGTAATGGGTATGTAATAGCATGAGTAGACTAAGATGCGTTTGCTTTCTCATTCTCTCGCTCTCTCGCTCTCGCTTGCACGATATAAGTCTTTATGTAAATAGTTGCAAATATTTGTAAATATTAAGGTTGAAATTTTCCTTTTGTAGTTTAATATGTAAGCGAAAATTTGGTAAGGAATGGAAGTCATGTAAACCCTTAGGGACACATTATGTATAAAGAAGAATAATTGTTATTAAAAAAGAGGTGTAAATAAGGCCTTCTTGGCCCCAGCAATCCAGAATCAGAAAATAGTTTTCTTTACGCATCAGATATGAGACATAACCACAAAGACTGTACAAAAAATAAACTAATGAGCTAGAAAACAAAAAATATTATTCTAATGGGAATTATATCTTAGGAACACTAATTAATAATAAGAGAATTATATAATTTAATAGAAATTCTATTTTACTCTAAATACTATGTTTTTGTGCCTCCTATATATGTACTTTAATATTTCACGACAATAGTTATTACATTTGTTTTTTTACGAATGTTAATTCTGACACTAACAAGGCAATTGATTAAATATACGATATTTCGCGAAGCTCGCTTATATGAGACGAGATGATATGAGATTTCATACAAAAAGACGTGAGTTTTTCCGGTTGTTTCTCATTTCTCGTATTTCTCGCTCAAATGTAACACTAAATCGGGTGCAATTTTTTTCAGATTAGCACCCGCTTCCGGCAAAACTTTAAAATATATAGAAAAATAGACACTCTATGAAAAAATGTTATGAATCAAAGTTTAATCACTCTGATGAGTACATACACTCATGTTAAAATCGGTTCCCCGTCACCGTCCCCTAAAGCGGGGATGCGGGAATTTCGAAATATTAAATGGGAACCCCTATTTTTTATTGCATATTCGGATTCTTTGGATAAAAATGGGTCTGATTTGTCTCAAACATTTATCTCGTTTCGAATTTCTTCATACGCATTTTTATCCAAAGAATACGAATATGCAATAAAAAATAGGGGTTCCATACCAGTAGATCGTAAAATAACGCAAAGTGATGTAAATTTTTATTAAATGAATGATATCAAGTTTATTTGCGTGCGATATTAACAATACACTTAAACGAAAGTATAGATTGCAGAATTTTTTAGAGGTTTTCACATTTATTATGAGAGGAATTACACAACAAAAAAGTAAAATGAGAAACTGCTTGGTCGATTTTCTTGACTTTTTTGGAGGGCAAAGAATTTATATATCTTTTCAGGATCCTAGGTATATTTTACCATGTAATCATAGTTTATGAAACGATTTTTGCGATGTACACTCCAGCACCTCCAATTGATTGGTATATACATGCAGTCACTGAATTAACCAATAATAGTATTTAAAAAATAATGATAATTGGATAAAACGGAGGCCTTATTTTGATAATTTTTAGTCAGTCATAGGTTATTCCATTGGACATAAGTATGATAGAAACGTGTGCCAAATATGAGCTTGATCGGTCCAATAGTTTTTAAATAATCGTGTACACCGATTTTTAACTAATTGAACTTTTTTTGCGAAAATCGCGTTTAAAATGTCTGCAAAGGAAAATCGTATTATTCTGTGACTGACAAACTAGTCAATTCTGTGACTTACCGACTACTCAGTTCGCAAAAATGTAGCGAGTATGATGGGGGTATTAGTGGAACTCTAAAGTCGAAAGTATTTCAGCATTAAATTGGCGGGACCTTGGTTTGATGGATCATGACTCCAAGCGAAGCAGAAACGAGTCACGCTTAAAGTCTGGCGTGACGTAATTTTTCAGAATTGACCAAAATCACTAACTGTATCGTATTTTACAGATTTTAAACTATAAATTAGGTAATACAAAAAATAAAATTTTTAAACGCTCTATAGGGAGTGCCCCCCTTAAAGATTGGATTGTATTTATTGCCAATAAGAGATTCTATATTCAAATGTGTAAATCAGTTTTTTTCTTCAGAAATCAAAAAGTTTTAGCAACAAACAATTTCTTTCGACTTGGACCGCACATAATGTTGTGCCATAGAATCAATCGTACCGCATTGATTATCTCTTAAGGATATAGAATTTTTAGGAAAGGATAGGGATTTTAACCTGGTCACCAGCCTTGCCAGGTGATCTAGCCAACTGAGAGCGTGGCCAGAGATTGCTCAGTCTAAAACGACCCTGACTTCGACCGCCCTTTTCAACCTGGTCACCAACCTCGCCAGGGGCCCTAGCCGACTGAGAGTGTAACTAGTGACAACTCAGTCCAAGACGACCATGACTCAGGCTGCTCTTGGTCTTAGCCTCCGTCTAGAAACTCAGAATCCATATGATCCTGACCAGAAATCACACCTGAGTATTTTAGACTTGGCCCCGGTCAACAGCCTTGCCAAAAGTTCCTTTTACGTACATATCTGACTAAGGTATGCATGCCTCAAAACTTTTGACTCCGACTGAAACACTAGACATTTCGTCCAGTATAACCCAACTTATTAGTCTACTTCGTGGCGTCAAACGTGAACCATTTCTGAAGACTGTCTACTGCCACTACGCTACGCTGAAGTTCCTCAAGTCCTGAACCTCGTAGCGATCATTGGGAAGTACTGCAGTCACCTTGAATGGTCCTTTTGCCTTAGCCGTCTATTTTCTGCTCTCTCCAGTAGCTGCTGGACAAGCTGCTACCATTACGATGTCACCCACATTGTAATGCGGTGGTTTGAATCGACGTGCATCAAACCTCTTTTTCTGTTCTGCTTGCTCCAGGTCTGTACTCCGCTTGGCTTGTCTCCACAACTCGTGAACATCCAGTCGATCAAGAGTCGCCTGAACTTCTCCGGACAGCACCGCATCCGCCACCCCTCTTGGCTTATACCCCAAAAGAAGATGAGATGGGCTTCTTCTTACGGTTCTCTTGATGGTGCAATTTATTGCACTTTGTACTTTCTTCACGTGTTTGTGTCATGAGTCTTCGTGTTCTCCGGCACAGCTTGTAGCCAATGAATTTAACACAGTACGGTTTAATCTCTCGCATTGCCCGTTCGCTCTTGGTATTGCAACAGCATCCACAATGTATTTAATTCCGTACTCTTGACAGAAAGTTTTGAATTTGTGAGAAGTAAATGCAGTCCCGATGTAGGAACCCCAAACAACGCGAATAGCTGGTCAAGTGCATTAATTACGCATTTCGTCTTTGTACTGCGTACAGTTTCGAGGATACAAAATTTGGTAAATCCATCAATAATTGCTAGCACTTGCGTGTTTCTATTCCTCGAACGGATAAATGGGCTTACATGATCAAGGTGCAATGTGTGAAAGGAAACTGAGACTTTATGAATGGAATGAACAAAACCAGGTTTCCTTCCTGACATAGATTCATAGTAGAGACAATTGAGACACGCTGTTACATACTTGGAAACAAATCGTCTCATACCCTTAAACCAGTAATTTTCGTGAATCTTTTCGAGGGTCTATTACATTTTAATAATGTTAAATCGAGATGTACGAGGTACAACCCATTTTTTCCGCTTTCGGTGTGATCTTGTATTTGCTTGTTGTTATTTCAACTGACAAGCATTCTACGAGATTTCGGCTGAGGTAATCATCATGAGCGACTTGTGTACCCCGGGCAATATACGATGTCAAATTCGTAGTTTTGAAAGTAATCCCACTAGCGAGCAACCCGAAGTTCAATATCTTTCTTATTTGCCGTCGCGCGAATAGCATTGCAGCCTGTAACTACTGTGAATTTTATTTCCAACAAGTATACGCGATATACTTTAAGAGCAACAAATACTGCTAAGGTTTCTAAATTATATGAATGATATTTTTGTTCTTCACGGCTAGTTTTACAAATGTAATATGCAATCACCCTTTTTTTTCTCGCGCATTTGAATTAAAATTGCTCCTAAACCTACACAGCTGGCATCCGTATAAACCTCTGTCTTAAATTATCGGGCACGATGAAAATATTTATTTTTAATTCAATATCATCAATAATTAGTTGAATTTTTGAATATGAAAGTGGAATAACAAGAGAATTATCAAATCCCGACAATATTTCGTGATTTTCTTTAAATTTCAAATTTAATACTCGAGCCTCGCTTTATTTTATGATAGAACGGTCACTTCCTAAATCTATCGAGCATGATATTTCCTTATCATTTATTCGACATATTTTAAGTTTTTTGTTTATCTTTACCGCTTCTACCTCGAGAACCGATAACGACCCTGCTATATCGGCGGTTAGTCATTCACTTCTTTTTCTTTTTCTGGTTTTTCTTCTTATAGCACTGATGCTCTGTGTGCCCTACGTTGTCGCAAAACGTACATTTCTTCCTATTCGTCTCGTATGTCAGATGAGCTTTCGAAAATTCCTCTTGGGTTTTTGAAATCGCACTATGAACAATTGGGACATCGATCTCTTGAAAATTAGGACAGAAACGCTTTATGTGACCTTTTTTCCCGCATTTGTAACATCCATCCTTGGGAAACTCTACGATTTTTCTGATCAAATATAATTAGGAAACGCCCGTTTGGAATCTTTCGCGACCTTTAGATTCCTTTCTTTTTTTTATTGCGAAAAATACCTTAAGATTTATTTAAATCTGCAACTGTATTGCAGCGAGCTGCTAAAACAATTGTGCGAATAGACTCATCGTGAAATCCATTAGTAATTAAATTAACCACTTTATCCTCTGAAATTTCTAATCATAATTTATTAATTTTTCCTAATTTAGCAAAACAGTATGCCTGAAGATCTTGACCAGGAGAGTTTCCATAAATATCCGCGTCTTCCATTAATTTTCCAAAACATTCTTACCCGGGAAACTTTTTGGCTATTGCTAAAGAAAGGACCTCCTAAGTTAACAACGATTTTCCCAATCCGGCATGCCAAGGTTTAGCATTTCCCTTCAACTTCAAGGTACCAAGATACAAATTTTGTTTTATCATCCCAGTCATACATTTTCCCACACGTATCGAACTTTTGCAACCATTCGTTAGCAGAGAAATTTTTGATTGCAGGATCAAATTCAGGCAATATTCTTTCATCTATATAATTTGATCGCTTCGAACCTGTAGAATCAATACCTGACAAAACTTCAGCCAATTTAGCAAAATCAGACTCACGACCCGCTGAACTGTAGAGTAAAGGACTTGGTGCTCTAGGAATCCTGTGCGGACTTCCATCTCTTTCGCAATGACCGGCCCGTCTCGGCTCATCCCTTAAACGGTCCTTTTGTTCTTTCTTCTGGTGATGATGACACCTTGAACTACGTCGACTTTAACTTCGCGAACGTCTCTCTTTTCTCCTATGCGGAGACTCACTTTGACTTCGCGAACATCTTTCCCCTCTGTTCCTACGAGAAAGATTGTACGGTGCCATTTTCACAATACTTACCACTAACATTTAACACTGTTCCTTCACACACTCCAAGTTTTCAAGTGCACACACTTCAAGTTTTCAACTTCAAACAAAAAAAAATTGTTTTTCACGGCACGCGCGATTTTTGTAATACCACTTCTGATCTGTAAGGAATAAATAAATTCCAAACCATGGGTATAAAATTTATATTTAAAATATTTGGAAAAATACAGCTTTGGTATTATGAAAGGAAAAATACAAGCGATGTAAAATAAGGCGACTGTTCAGGACGGAAGCCAGAACAAGAGTGACCTCTTGTCTTCACCTCCCATGGCGACCTTAGGCCCTTTGATTTTGGTCGCACATCTGCAAACGTTCACTCTAAGGGCTCTTGAACTGTCGCCAGCATTGTCAAGTGTTTTATGTTGTTTTATATTGCGACTTAATCCTATGTTTTCACCTTCACATGGATATTACATTTTCTATAACGTATGCAAATTTTGTTTTTAGAAATTAAAAAAAAATTAAAAACATTTTAGAAGACAAATCAGAATTATATTAGGTTACTGATGACCGTACAAGGTTACGATTTTAATTATTCCTGAGTTCTATCTGCAAACAAATTTCAGAGTGACATTTTTAAACCTTGGAACATTTTTAATTAGTTCAACACGACTTCCAGTAACAGGCAAGTTGGCAGGATCCATTACCACTACACGAACCAAGGTAATTATTTCATTGTTCCAGATTTTGAAAGTCACCTCATGCTTAACAGCTGACTGCTCAATTCTCAACGGATCAGAGCTTTTTTTTATAAATGCTCGTGAAGAATCGTGCTTTAACGTACTTCTACAAACATGTTCCTAATTTTATTAATTGTTATAAACAAATTAATGCATACAACTTTTAACATGCAAATTCGGAATTAGAATTTATTACTTACATAGATTTTGTCCAAAAAATATAAAGAATCAATTTTCAATTGAAAACAAGCACCAAATAACAATAATAGTTAATAATTTAAACATTTTTTTTAACAAATTCACTTATTTGGCCTTTATACACATAAAAAATTAGTCTTTTCTACGGGATCATTTTTTTCATGTAAAGAAAAAAAAAATGGTACACATTAGAGTATTAGGAAACAATATTCATCTTTGTTATAAACATTTTTTATAAAAAAATTCATAAATTTGGCATTTATATGCGTAGAAAAATTTTCTTTTTTGTGGAATAATTTATTTTTATGTAAAGAATACGAATGGTACACAATATAATTCCACTAAACAACATTCGACATTTTATAAACATTTTTATAAACAAATTCACTTATTTGGCATCTATGTGCATAGAAAATTTTTCTTTTTTGTGGAAACATTTATTTTTAGGCAAAGAACAAGAATAATACACAATTCCATTAAACAACATTTGAAATTGTTATAAAAAAATGCACTTATTTGGCACTTATATGCATCGAAAATTTGTTTTTCTACACTTTTCATTGTTATAAACAATTTTCATAAACAAATTAATTCATGATAGTGTCACTGCCATTGGTTATATTGCCATAAAACTTTATTCCATGGGAATATTTAGGCCTTTCTACAAGTTCTATTCGTTAGATAAAAAGAAATAATTCCGCAGGAAAGATAAATTTTGGATGCATAGATATGCTAAATAAGTGAATTTGTTTAAAAAAATTGTTTATAACAATGACGAATATTGTTTCATAATACTCTAATGTGTACCACTTTTGTTTTTCACAAGGAAAGAAATGATTCCGTATAAAAGACAAATTTTTTATGTATATAAGGGCCTAATAAGTGAATTTGTTTATAAAAATTGTTTAAATTATTAATTATTATTGTTATTTGGTGTTAGTTTGCAATTGAAAATTTATTCTTTACATTTTTCTAACAACTTCTATGTAAGTAGTACATTTGAATTCCGACTTTGCAGTTGTTAACAGTTATATGCATTAATTTGTTTATAACAATTAAAAAAATGAAGAATATTTATTTATAAGTTACAGTTTTGTTAATCAAACGAAAATTTATTAATTATACACCTTTTTGAAAAAATATTAATGAATGGGGCTAAATAAATATCGCAAATATAAACAATTGCAACTTTTAAGTTAAATAACAAATTATTAAATAAAAAATATAAAAAATTTGCACCGTTTCGTTAAAGCACGATTCTTCATGAGTATTTAAAAAAAGCTTTGATCCGTTGAGAATGGAGGAGTCAGCTGATTTTTGTCCCAAAAAAGTGATTTTTTTCCATTGTACGGCGGCGGGCTCTATTCTCGAGTTTTTTCGCATACGAATCTTGCAACTTTAGAATGTTCGTACACTGAAAGTTTCGTATGAAATTTAACGAGTGGGTATATGCCACTCGAAACTAATGTTTGTGTACGAATCAAGAGTTTGATCATGCGCAGTGAATAAATTTTAAGATTTATGAAGCGGTAAAACAAGTGACAGGAGCGAGAGTGTTAACAACAAAGGTTTTTTGCAAATTGATGGAGTAAGTGGATTATGTATTGTTTAATCGGTTTAAAAGTTGCGACATTTGGGAATATTTGATCCTTTTTCATATTCAAATTCTTTGGAAATATGTTTCGCTTTGATGTTAAAAAATAAAATTATTATAAAATGCAGGTACATTTCATTATACGTCTATTGTGAATATTGAAAAGAAAGTTCTAATTCGGCAAAATTTGCCAGAAAAGTCTACACTGCCTAATTTATCAGAATATAATCACAATTTAATATAATTTTCGTAAGTTATCCGGTATACAGACGACGACAATAACGACAATGACAACAACGAGGACGACGACAGACAGGCATACACCAACGTAACAACTTTTATTTATGACTCAGGAGGCCTCAAAACGTCGGCACTTGATCAAATGCGCGAAAATCAGTTTTCGCATGAAACTAATACATTCTCATTACTCTGAAAGATAAATGGCTTAATGGTGTAATAATAAGAAAAATCACAGTAGTTTAGCAATTTAGATTACTCACGTAAACAATTGTATATTGTGTATTGAGTGGGAGAAGTAGGCGATTGCAGACAAGTGTGAAGTTTTCCGCGCGAGCGCAGCGATCAAGTCAATCACGTGAGTCGAATCGCCGTCACCCACAATGTGCATATAACACTTTGTCCATCGAGGGTGTTCGACGAACGATTTTTGTCCAAGACTCGCGCTATGGAAATGCGGCTGAGGAGGTCTTCTCGAGACGACGAATTATTCGACTTTTTAACTGATTACGTCACATTTTATGTGCGTCTTATGGAGGATGGTGATTCTCCTCATGTAATCGCCGTGCTCGCTTCACTCGTGCGACAAAACTTTACACGCGTCTGGAATCGCCACTTTCTCCTACTCGATGAACAAAATAATATTATATAAAACATCCATAGCATTGCTTTTGTTTTTAGATTCAAAATATTAGATTGCATTGGAATAAAAAAAAAATACATTTATAAATTAACTTTTAGAAAATTTATTTTTATTTGCTACATTTTGGCAAACAAATCAGAAATTTCTTCGGATGTTGGGATAACGACCGTATAGCACTACGACTTTATTAATTCCAGAGTATCGCCTACTCTGGAATTTTAGAGTGACATTTTTGAATCCTGGACCATTATTAATTTTTTCAACTAGGCCCCCAGTAGCACGCAAGTATGCTGGATCTGTTACACAAACCTGAGTAATTGTTTCGTTTCTTTCGGTATGGAAAGTGAGCTCACGCTCAACTGACCCAACTTGTCTGGCAGGCGGTATAGAGACGATGCGTATCAAAGCAATATGATCGTTTCGAGCTCTTTCTCCTATTTCAAGGTCTGCTTTATCCTCAGTTATTGTTCTGTTTATATTTCTGACAGCTGATGATGTTGCAATCATTTTTATAAAAACAATAATGGCGAAAATTCTCTTAAGCGGCACCATTTTTGCAATAGAGTTTCTCTTATATAATTAAGAGACTTTACAAGTATGAAATTCTCTTAAAATTAGATTTTGTAACCAAAATTTTCCGAGCATCAAGAAGGAACTGAAATAATATGTTTGTAATAACTTTTTATAGAGGGTACTCATTTGAGATGTGTTATCTTAGTTCAAACAGAGCCGATATGACTTATGTAAGTTACTTCTACCAGAAGTTTTCGTGAAATAATTCGGTAGATTTTCATAATGTTTATGATATAGTACATGATATTTTCGTCGATGGCGTATTTACCATCAATCAGGGCTATTATCTAAAAAATAATTCTGATCTAATTTACATGTTTCAATATTAGGTTGGCTGAATATAATTCCATATAATATGATATAATATAATACAATATAATGTATTTTAATATAATATAATATACTATAATATACTATAATGTAATGTAATGTAATGTCATGTAATGTAATGTGATATAATTTAATGTAATGTAATGTAATATAACACAACACAGCACAGCATAACACAGAAGCTTCTGTCATAAGAGCAAAAAAAGGTTCTCTCATACGAGCAAGAGCAGCTTCTCTAATACAGCCAAGAAAAGCTTCTCTCTTATGAGCAAGGCAAGATTCTCTTATAAGAGCAAGAGAGTTTGTCTCATACGAGGAAGGGAGCTTCTCTCATATGGGGGACAGATCATCTCTTATATGACGGACAGAGGTGCGTTCCGCTAGCAAAAAACCGAATTTTGCGTAAAGGTGCTGGCCGTCAGCACCACCACTTTTTAATTAAAATTTTGTGTGTGCTTTTAACTGAAGAAAGCTGAGGCTGGATTCGTTAAATTTGATAGAGGTAATTTTGGATCTATTGGATATCTATTAGAGGCTTGGAATGTTGTGCATGTGTGTGTTGATTATTTTTAAATTCAAATATTTTTTACCGTTTTAGTTGATAAAAGTTGAGACTTTGATCATTAAATTTGTAAGGGTATCTTTAAGGTCAGTGATATATTTTACATGGATGACCTAAAGATACATGCTTCTGAATCAAGGCAGCTTCAGAATGCTTTAAGCAACATCAAGGGGTACACAGGAGAGATTGTTATGGACTTTGGATAGGATAATTGTGTCAAGATTCATTTAAAGTAAGGACGAGTTTCTAGTCTTGCTGAGGATCCTGATCGAGTGGATATGAGTAATATTAGACACCTTGATTCTGGACTGCCCTGCCTATACCTAGACGTTCCTGAGACTTGCATTCAGGATGTAAAATCAGTTAAGGAGGCTCTTCGAAGCAGATAGTACATGTTTATCCTTTGAATGATGTTAGGGGTGGTTCCATAGGGCAAGAACGAGTTTAGGATCCTCAAGATTGTCACGCCTAAGATCAAGCATATGCAAGTCTCCAATGCAGTGTGGCTGATTTAGCGACTTTGTCGCTAGATTTAGCGTTTTTTGAAACTGAACTGCGACTTTTTTTTAAACTCAGCGACACGTCGCAACCCTAGTGCCCCCCCCCCCCTGACAGTGGCAAAACTGGTGACTTTTTTCAATTGTAGCATTTTTCTTTTGAGAGCAGTAACAAAACTGGTAAAAAATGATGTCTTAGGGCAGCGTTCCATGGCAACGTCAAACTGGTCGCAAAACGCAAAACGTCAAATCACTAGACTTTTCAACCTATCACAGTGTTTCTGTGGCTTACTAGGAAAATATCATTGGTTGAAACATCTAGTGATTTGACATTTTGCGTTTTGCACCCAATTTGATCCACCCTTAAGCAAATCTGAAGATAGTCTTAAAACTAAATACAGACTATGAATACAAACCTTATAGATAGTTTTTTCTCTAAAGGCGCATTCCTATCTAGTATTGCGTATTGTACTCGAAGGAATTGTCACATGGTGACATAGAACACTAGGATGCCCCAGTTCAATCGGATCTCTCTTTCTACCATGTGAGTTAGACAGCGAGGTGTGACCAATTCGAATCGACTTTTGTTTCGGCATTTCTGTCATCATACGCCAGACAGAGATGCCGATTGCCGAAACGAGTACAGTACAATACGCAGGCAGTGCCAGTGTAGAGGCTACTAAAAATCCAACAAAAAAGAATGTAAAAGGTAATTAATCTGATTTTCTTCCTTTCCAATTTAACGTAGAGTCGAAATTAAAATTGTATTTTAAAGACACTTTTGTAACTTCCCGTACAGGCAGACGGAAAATATCATGTTCCTGAAGTTCTGATTTTCTGAACGTATAAACTTAATAAGTTTAAGAAGTCAGATGATGTAATTCTGAACGGATAGTATTTTACAATAGGTTTAAAATGTTCAAATATCGATAAGTCTTTTCAAAGTATAACATTTTGTCAGTATTCTAATCTAAGTAAATCTATAATCAAGAATTACAGGAAACTTGCTGTGCTGTTCTGAAATTTGAAATAAAATATTTATCACGATTCTCAGAAAAATTTAATTTTATTCAGTAGAATAATCCTGACCCTTCTGGAAATCGCACGAACAGGGGCTTTTATTTGATCTTAAACTAGTAATAATCAAATAATTGGTGTTTTCTTGATTAAAAATTTAGCAGAAAATCTGGCGACTTTTTTTAGTCAGCTAGCGACATCTAGCGACTTTCTAGAGCGAGCATAGCGACTTTCTGCCATTGCTCATCGGCCACACTGCTCCAATGCCTTTGATACTGAATTAACCTGAAAATAGTTCACATTGTTGCAAATGAAAGAAATCTTTTCATAAAAATGGTCACAAATCACGAAATGTTTGGCAAAGGAACATTCCTCTGCTAAGTCGTGGAGCAGGCAGCCGAGAACCTTGATCTTAATCTTAAAATCACAAATGAGGAAAGTCTATTACTTCACCTAGGCACTAAAATTTTAGAAGCCCAAGTAACGAAAGCAGGTATAAAACTTCCTCGAGCAGGTCCTTGACGAAAAAGGGCATAGACAGTTTCATTTTCGCGTACCAGGGCGGTGTCATTTCTACTTTATTATACCGCAGCCACGTTTTACTTCAAGAAATATCCAGCGCAAGGTAAAGAGCGTGCCAAGCACATCCTGAGTACCTAGCACATATTCTATCCAGGTGCCCCACTAACGCAAGAACGACGTATCCCCACAGACAATATAGTCCTGCGAGTCTCTTACTAATATATTTATCGCTCTTACAAGAAGTGCAATATTTTCTGTAAATACCATTTTTGGACAGCAGTATCCATAGCACACTCAAAGCGTGACTTCGTTTTTGAGGTATTGAATAAATGAGCTATATTCGTAAACGCGACTCATAAATTGTGTACTATGAATATTTTGTTAGAATAATTGTCTTTGTGATCGGTGGTTCGAAATGCCTGAAGCAACCGCTGGCCCAGTGGGACTTTTTTCGGTGAAATTTTGGTTCAAAAATGTCACTTTTAGAAGTCTTCCTTCTGAATATAAACACATTGCATTAGCTCGAAAAACAATTTCTGTTGCTCTTACGGCAAATGCCGTAGGGAAATAAAGTAAATTGTTAAAAATGAAAAGTGCCTCATATACTGAAACTTCATATTCACGACAATTATTTCTGTCGCGCATTCGAGGTCTGACCGAGTTCTCCATAATTTCGGAAAACAAACCATTTTTATAAGGGAGTTGCAAAAGGTAAAAACCGGAATATTCTGTTAGACTAGTTGCCCTATTCATCGTTGCTCTTGGCGGTGCCAAACTTTTACTAGTTAATAGCTTGAAAAGCAACCCTGCATGTGACCGAAATGCTCAGACACTTGTGGGGAAAATGCAAAACGCGGTTATCCTAGTGTCGCTCCGTGTCCTCAGGGTGCACCAGACTTTGGTCGGATATATATTTCATTGTATATATAGTTACATTATATGTGTCAGTTGCACTAATAAACATGTAATCTATCAGCGTCACCAAGTGGAGAGTTGTGGAGTTTTTAGTTATAAATACAATTACAAAATACGTATATACGAAACACATTCTTGGATTCTTTAGTTATGTAAATGAAGTATTCATATATACAGAAGTGATGTCAAGGTGTTGGAAATTGGTTTTGTTTGCTTACACATGTAATACAAAAAATACAGCACTGATGCGTTTTTCTCCTTTATTTTCGTAAACAATGTAAAATTAAGTTAGGTTAATAACCGTATAGGACTACCACTTTATTAATTCCAGAGTTCCATCTACTGATGAATTTTAGGGTGACGTTTTGAAATCCCGGACCATTATTAATAAGTGAAACATGGCCACCAGTAATAGGGAATACTGTAGGATCTGTAACACGAACCTGCGTAATTGTTTTGTTTGACTCGGTATAGAAAGTCAGCTCACGTTGTACTTTTCCACCAAATCGTCTGGCTCGTAGAGTTACTACATCTATCAAAGCTATACTGTCGTCCCAAGTTCTTGCACCTATTTTCATTGTTAAGGTTTCCTCAGGTACTACTCTGCTTCTGACAGCTGACGATGTTACAACTAATATTACACTAAATAGTAAAGCAAATATCCTCTTATATAACGCCATTTGTTTAATAGATTGATTTTGGTGAAATAAAAAGTCTCTGTAAGTTTGGAATTCTTTTCAAATAAGGTTTTAAAACGAATCGTTTTTGCGAATCAAGAAGAGACTACACACTGCAGTTATCTGGTAATTATGACAACTTTGTATAGAGGCTACTCAAGAAGTGGCATATCGTTGTTCAAACATAGTCGATAAACTATTTGGATGGTTTTTATAATGTTTATGATATCGTATATAATTTTTTTGTTGATGGCGTGCAATCATTCCATAAAGATACACATCTAGGAGTTGAAATAAATGCATCGCCAACCGGGAGTATTTTGAAAGCAATAATTCTCATGTAAGTACGTAATTTCGTTCAAGTATTATGTAAGACTTTCGTAGGAGGGAGAGATCCACGTCTATGTTCAATGTTTTCACAGGGGCGAGGGTTCAGATAAAATTTTACGTGAAATTACGCATTACACATAAAAATCCATTTTAAAGCTGATAAATAAGTATACGTTATTTTCTTACTAGATTTATGG
>JAAAKG020099582.1:0-15948 GCA_010014905.2 Druon quercuslanigerum | reverse complement strand
ATATGACATAGATGCCAAATCATAGAAATGTATACATATCTCTAGCGACATCTATGAGTAAAACCGGCAAACTTCAAATAAAACCCCTGGTAATAAATAATAATCTACCATTCATTCATCAGGTCCATCTATATTCACTGAAAAAAATGTTTACTTGAACCAACTAATTTTAATTTGTATACTGCTATCTTATTTAAAAAAATATATAATATAAAAAATATAAAAATATGAAATATAAAAAAAAGAAAATCTCTGAGGTCCGCACACTCCCCCTCCATTAACCGAAGTTTGTTGGGACTGACCTTAGAACTAGACTCTCCACTAACTACTTAATTTGGAAATGATTTATGCCCGCAAAATAAATAGTGTCTCGCATATATATAGTAATTGGGCGTGCAGTTTAAACAATGAATTTAAAAAAAAAAACAATAAAATAGCCTCGTAAATAACTGTAACTTTGATTGACGAAAGGCATTAAATCATTTCCCGTTTTTAAATCACATTAATCATGTGATAAAAAGTTGTAGAGCAGAAAATTATTCGTTTATTTACTTTTTTGCTATTTGCAGCTATTTGTAGTCAAAAAAGTGTTTTCAAAACTGTTAGTTTCGTAAATATCCTACAGAAAGACGTTAAAAGAATAAATTATATGTGAATAATTTTGGATAAAATAAAATAAATGTTTCAGCTCTCATAGGTGACGAGTTTTGCCCATGAAACTTTCTTCCAATACACTTTTTTTACCGTCTTTTCAAAAAACATGAAAATGTTCAATCATTATTTAAATAATATGCTTCACACTATCATTTTTGTGCACCTTTTATGCATTTACTTTGTGAAAATCACTTCCTGAATATCTGTCGTCGATTTTAAATAAAGAAACAATACAGGAATTACATGATTTTACATTGCTCATTTATTATCACATAAAAATGTTACTTTAGGATTTATTTTATTTTATGTTAAGAATTTAAAAAAATTGGTAGACTAATCATCGTCGTAGAAACAATAATTGTTAATTTTTGAAAATAAAATATGTAAAAAAATTAGTTACGTAATAATGCAAGTGCTGAAAGGAATAATGAAATAATTAACTGATAGATTTGTTTCCATATTCTTTTATTAACAACAATTAATAATAATTATTTTTTCCACGATTATTCGTTTATCAATTTTTGGCATTCTGAACATAAAATAATATAACTTTATGAAACTATTTCCCTTAATGACATTTTATGCACAATAAAAAGACACTGTGAAACCATTTAATTTATATATTTGTTCTTAATTTACTTTAGACAACACATATTCTGGAACTAATTTTCACAATATAGATACATAAAATATGCACACAAATGATAGTTTAAAGCGTGTTATTTAAACAATATTTAAAGAATCGATTGTTTTTTAACAAAAAAGAGAAGAAAGTGCATTGGAATGAGCTACAAATGCATATATATGCCAAAGATTTTATGTTTATTTCATTTCACGCAAAATTTAGTCTTCTATAATTTATTTTTTAACGTTTTTGTGTAGGATATGTAAGAAAAGAGAAATTTTGAAAAAACTTTTTGGCTACGAATAGCTCAAAAGACTAACAAAACGCGTTTTTTTGAAACAATCATAGCTCTTTATTTATGGAGACTAGAAGTTTTTTTTTGGTTTATGCATAATTTTCTGCTCCCGTGTAGAAATGAATAAATAAATAAATAGCCCCACTTGACCCCAATAAAAATGGCTAGCGTGCATCTTTTCAATGAACATTCAAGTCGGGGCCTTGTCGGGGACTAGTTTTGATATGTCAAAAAAACGTAATCCTCTATGTAGGCTATTTATATATCACAATTCCTAGGCCGGTTCTGGCCGGGATCTAGTCGGACTATTCCTGTTTTAATGTTTCTGACAGAGTGTTATATATATATATATATTTATATATATGTATATATCATAAGTTAATCTGTATAAAAGTTAAATTATTTATTTGTTTCTCATTAAAAAAAAATTAATAAACATTTTCACAAAAACCTGAACTTATAATTTTTTCATTTTTATAAGAGAAAATGTGTAAGATAAAATGCGGCTTACATGTTTGAAAAGTGAAGGTAAGCACAATGAAATATTTAAATCTTGTAGAATATACAGACGAATATTTTTATTTTTAATTCAAAGAGACTTTAAGATTGCCTGTTTTGGACTTTCAAGTCTCCGCTCTATTTACTACCAATCTTTGCCGCTGCAAGCGGTAGTGTCGATCTTTTTTACCCGCAACTTTAATCTGACTCAGTTGAAAAAACAATATTGAAATAACAGGAGAACAATTAAATATTTGTGAAGGTAAGTTCATTCTTATGGTCAGTGTAATACAGTTAAAACTAATTCGAGTTCTCTAGCATACGAGTACAAGAATCATTGATTGAGAATGTCTAATTTTAATACTTTTGGTATAGAATACTTGAAAACGAGAGTTAGAATTCTAGCCTGAACAATCCGAACTCTTAATTTATTTCACGCACAGAGTTTTAACATTTAAAATTAGAAATGCTGCCCACCTTTGGCCATAAGTCTATATATTAAATAAAAATGTTCAAAAATTTGGGTGCCGCGAAAAATACCTAATTCTTTTTTTTCACTAAAATAGAAGAATGGAATTTTGAGGTTAGGATGTGTGTCGCACACTTATTCGGTAAAATTTTAAGTAAACTTAAAAAAATGAAGTATAGCATTTTTGTTCTTACAAAAAGTGTGTTATTAAAAATATTGTTCTCGTTAAATTCGTTTTGAATCGTATTTTTCATTGAATAATAATAATTTGAATCTGTGATTGTAGTTTGAATTTATTTAATTTTTAAGAAAGATTTTTAAAAAAGCTGTAATCGACTGTCCCGGCGAAAATAGTCTCAACTTTAAGACTTCTAAAAACAGTGTATACATATATCAACTCTATTCTACGTCACTAGAATGTTGTTTCATTGTTATATTAAGATACATACAACACTCGAGTGAAGTCTAAATTATTTTTGTTGGGATAGTCGTGTTATTCTACGGACCATGCCAGTACCCGACTAGGCCCCGACTGGGATAAGTCGGGTCGACTGGCCAGCCCCCGACTAATTCACCGTGACGGTACTGGTCGGGGACACTAATCAGTATTCCCGATTAGCCCCCGACTTAAATTGGGGCTAACTGATCGGATACCCGACCAGCCCCCTATTTGCATTTCTACACGGGCTCTACAACTTTTTCTCTTGCATCAGTAATTTTCCATGAAAAATAGTTTAAAATTGGTCAGCTTTGAAGTCCATAGCTTATGACGTATTGGTACTAGGTTATTACATTGTTTTTTAATTCCTCAAAATCACGACTGCCTTAATTGAAGTTTAGAATATGCGTTTGTCAAATAAACAGGTGCCAAAGTTCAGATAACAACTTTAGAATTGGGTTTTTTCACCGCTGTAAAAAAAATCCGGGTTCTTTGAAGGGCAGAGAATTTCGCTCTAAAATGCAATAAGGGCGGATCATTTGACGGAAACACGATTTTTAGAATTTATATAAAAAATATCTTGGGACACACGGATGTTATTTCTAAAAAGCTTTGAATTATCATTAGGACCCCTTCATAAACCGTTTTAGCCAAAAGATCTGGACTATAGGCCATTAAAATTTTTTCTACAAATCTTAAAAAGTTTAATCTCCTAAAATCTTTCAAAATTATTAGGAAGCTCCTAATTTTTTTTTGAATTCTCGAAAATAAGTTTCCCTCCATAATGAGATTTTTATGATCCAATATATTAAACGATTATTAAACAATTATTTATATTTTCTCGCTTTCGACAATCTGTTCAATATGTTCAAAATATTTAGTAGCATTGTTTTTTATGTAGGACATGCAATTAAAAATGTTACGTATTCTGTTCAAAAATACACCCCCTCCCCCAAAGATACACACTCATTAAAAAACATAATGAGGAACGAACCCTTGTCCCTCGTTTTAAAGTTAAGTGATATTAGAACGCTTCCGAAGCTCAAACTTTTCTTTTGTGTTTGGCATAAGTTTTGTAAAGTTAGAAACAAAGATTTGACAATTTAAAAAATGTTGAATAAGAAATAAAGATAGACTGCGATTAAACTATAATTTAAAAAATACTAAAAATTATAGATTTATACCACAATATTATATATTTACCACTATAATTAACGAGAAAGGCTAAGGAGAAGATGAGAGTACCAAAGACCCTCATTATTTTTAGCTACTCGAAATTGATGAGCGGAGTTTTTCGCGATCGTAGTACAACAGCTGAATATTATGCAAGATGTTCCGATAAAAATGTGTATATAAACATATACATATAATTATATGTATATATATATATAATAAACAATGAGTTTAGACTAGAAAATGACCTTGCCTCTCAGCAGAAGCGCGGTTGATAACACCTATGGCCACGCATCACGAGCCTGAGATGGCATATGTATATATAAACATTCGCCGCTTTCTCATTTGTCCGTTCTAATTATTTTAGTATACTTGTAAGATATATTGGGGCAGGTGTAGTTTAAAAACATTTAGCAGCACCAAGGATACAGTAAATCTTTTCTTATCTATATCTTATGTTATCTACATTCGCAGTGAAAATTAATTTTTAATTTGTTATTGGAATATTATTCACAAAAAACACAGTATATTAAAGATGCTTTAGAATACCTATAATTTATTTAAATTAAATTTAAATTATTAGGGATCTTTAAAAATATTCTGAGATATTAAAATCCTTTAAAACTTTTTACAATCCCTTACTTCTTTTTACGGCTTTTGAAAATTGCTTGACATATTTAAAAATACGCTTATATCTTTAAAATCCTTTTAAATATTTTCAAATTAGTGAAATCTGTTTTAAATTCCTTGGCATTCTTAAAAACACTCTACGATATTTAAAATCCTTTAAATTCTTTTGAATTATGATAAAAATTGTTCAAGTCCTTGAAAATTTCTTGTATTTTTAAATACCATAAAATATTTTTAATTCGTTGAAATTCGATATAATTGCTGAAATACATTTAAAATTACTTAGAATTGTTACAAATCACTAAAAATATTTGACATCCTTTGGAATCCCCGCGAATTATTGAAATATATTTAAAATACTCTCTTAGGTCTTTAAGATTCATGGGCTTTTTTGAAATACCTCAGAATGTTTCAAAACCTTTAAAATATTTTGAAATGCTTTGCATTCTTTTAAAAGTCCTTATAAATATACGAAGCTCAGCAAAATTCCTTGCATGTTTTACAAGAAAATACTTAAAATCCTTTAGCCTACCTTCATAATTTTGATTGATATATGTTCAAAATTCTTTGGAATCTTTTCAAATACCATAAAATATTTAAATCCTTTGAAATCTCTTAAAAACGTCTGGAGACATTTTAAAAGTTTTGCAAATTTCTTGAAATTTTTAAAAATACCCTAAAATTTTTTGAATCTTTTGTAATTACCTCTAATTATTAAAATCTAACCTTTTAAAAATTTTTGAAACATTTTGAATTCCCTTGATAATTTTTAAAGATCTTGAAAACTTTTTTGATTTTTTAATTGCACAAAAATATTTCAAATTTGTTGAAAGCCCATTCAGTTACTGAAAAAAATTGAAAATTCCTTATTATATTAAAAATACTTTAAAATATTTAAAATTCTTTTAAATCCCTTCCATTGATTAAAATCTATTAAAAGCTCCTCAGAAAATAAAAAAATATCCTAAGATATTTAAAACGATTGAAAATCTACTGAACTATCTTAAAATGATTCACATCTCTTAGAAAAATTTTTGGATTTAAAAAATGTTCTGAAATAATTCAAATTCATCGAAATCCCATTAAAATACTGACATCAATTAGAAATTACTTGGAATTTAAAATTATTTTAAAATATTTGAAATCCTGTTAAAAACCGTCAAATAGTTTTGACTTTTTTAAAAAGTCCTTGAATGTTTTACAAAAAAATCTTTAAATGTTTGTAACCCTTCAGAACACCTTCTAATTATTTGAATCTATTGAAATATTCTTTGGAATGTTTTAAAACACCATAACAATTTTGAGATACTTTGAAAACTTTAGAAATCTCTAAACACTTTTTAAAGCTCTTGAAAATTCTTTGGAATTTTTAAAAATATCCCAATATATTTAAAACTGTTTAGATTCCCTACGAATTATATAAATATATTAAAGATACTTTTAGTTTTTGAAAATTCCTTAAACTCTTCTAAAATAATATATATAAACATCATCATATATATAACATAAATACATCATCATATATACAACATATATACATCATCATATATACAACATATATACATCATCATCATATATAACATCATAGACGATTGTATACGGAATATTCTGTTAAATTGATCGTCCTTATCATCGACGGTCTTGAAGGTGTCAAGCTTTTACTGTTCAATAGCCTGGAAAGCATCCGTGCGCGTGAACAATATGCTAAAAAACTTGCGGGGAAAATGCAGAAGGCAGCCGTCCTTGGGTCGCTCCGTGTCCTCAGAGTGCACGAGGCTTTTGCTGGATCGTTGTATTGATTCCGTTAGAGACTTGTACCATCTATCCCTACCTATCCTGAGGTTGTCCTTATTACAAAATTCTATATGTATATATATATATATATATGTATCGGATGATTTTTTTTAACTTGAAACTTTCAAATATTTGGAAAAACAGGCACTCTGTGAAAAAATGTTATGAATAAAAATTTAATCACTCTGGGGAGTACATAATACACTGATGTTAAAATCGGGTCCACCACACTGCCCCCTGGGGTGGGGGTGTGGGCAAATTTGAAATCTTAAATGGGAATCCCTTTTTTTATTGCATTATCGGATCCTTTGGATAAAAATCCGTATGATTTGTCTCAAACATTTTTCTCGTTTCGAATTTAAAAAAAAAAATTTTTTTTCGAACTTGCTCCTACCCCACCCCTAGGGGCCCGTATGGGAGAACCAATTTTTACACTGTGTATGTACTCATAAGAGTGATTAAATTTTGATTCATAACATTTTCAAATAATTAAAATATTTAAATTTTTAACCAAAGAAATCAATGTTCAACTAAAATTATAAATGGTAATCTAATAGTTTGATAATTTTTAATAGTTTTTAAGACCAAGCAGATAAAAATTCTATCTCAAAAGAAAAACTTTGAAACGAAATTCAGGAACTTTCAAACAGTTACATTTTTAAATAAAAAAGGTACATTTTCAACCAAACATAGAATAGTTTAATGTTCAGTTAAACAAATTAATTTGGAAAAATATACAAGTAATTTTCAAAAAAATATTGGAAGTCTCTTTTAAGATACTAAAATGTTATGAATCCTAAGATATTCTTGTAAATCTTTTGAAACCCCATATTAACCCGAATATTTTAAATTATCTTCAAATATTTGGAACCCTACGAAATATCTCCATTTTCGTGATATTCTTTTCAATTTATAGAAATATTATAAGATGCAAAGAATTTTCTTATAACTATCAAAATTAGTTAAAAAACACTTAGAATCATCCCATAAAAATCCTACGAAATCTTTCAAAATCCTTAGGAGGTTCAGGAAATTCTACGCAATATATCATGAAATCATTCAAAAAATCATGAAATTTTTCAAAATAATATAAAATCCTTTAATCGACTCTTGCGCAATCTCTTGAACTGCCGTAGTATATTTTTCCACTAGCGTGGAAAAATATTTTGGCGCTGGACCGGCCCAGATCAGGTTGACTGGTTTCCATTCTTGATGCTGGTCAGGTGGTCTGACCAGGGCCAGGCCAGACTAGACCTTCCAGGGTAGAAGCTCTTCGTTAAGACATTCCTGGGCAACACTAGCGCCCGATCTGGGCCAGGTCGGATTTTCCAGACAATAAAGTCTGTATAAAGCTTAGACCTGTTCTAAATCTGACACCAGGTTGCTATGAAATTTTTCTACATTTTTACATCCTTGAAAATAATCGAATTTCTTAGAAATTCTATAAATTCCCTCAAAATCTTTTAAAATCCTTGTATATCCCTCGAAATCTTTAATACCTTTGAAATCTACTTTATTCTTTTAAAAAAGTGTGCTCAAACTTGCTTTAGAGTGGGTCGGTAAGAATCTCAAGTTCGAAAAGTCCTGTAAAAATTGTATGATGAACTGCTGAACTAAAAATTATTTAATTTTAATTTTAAATTCTTAATATCTAGAAGATTTCTGATAATTCAATTGGTTTATGTTGTAGACAAGTGTGCAGTATTTAAATCAAACATTTTTTTCAAGGGTGAAATTTTCAAATTTTACCACTCCGCAGTGTGGTCAAAAGATTTCTTTGTGGACAAAAGCGTTTACAAGCCAATTTTCAATGGAATTTGATGTTTTTTATGACCTTAAGGCTTCAAGGCATGTCGAATCACTGCAGAAAGTTCACTATGACGAAAAAAAATTTATGTAACATTAAAGTAAAGAATATCTTTTTATAACTTTTTAGATCTAACTTTTTTTTATTATTTTTAAATTCACTGTAGAAGAGCTTAGGGATCGTCCATAAATTACGTTGAAAATTTAAGGAAAGGGAGAGTCACGCAAAAACTACAGTTCATCACATGGGGGGGGGGAGGGAGGTTCCAGTAAAAGTAACGCCACGAATTCAGATAATGATTTGATGACAATTGTTACGAAAGTTTGCGACTATGGCGAAAGATGTCTATACAACGGTACAGTCTGATAAAAACTTTATTAATGTGAAAATCACTTTTTACATTCTCATCTAGAGAAGGTATTAGATTTGTGTAAAATTTGACCTCCCTGGTTTTTGTCAAATGTCCACGTTTTGAGACCCCCTGAATCCGAAAAACAGGTTTTTACGAATGTGTCTGTCTGTATGTCTGTATGTTTGTCTATTTGTATGTCTGTCTGTATATGTATGTATATATGTCTGTATGTATGTATGTTTGTATGTCTGTCTGTGAGCACGATAATTTTCGAAAAAATCAACAGATTAGACTGGCCTTTAGTGTACTCTTTTAGTTTCTCAAATTAAAGGTCAAGTTCGTAAGCCAGCTATATCGGATAAAAATTTAAAAAGTTAGCACATTTTGAACATTTTTGAGACCACTTTTTTCAAGATTTAATAAATCTGTGTACAGTTATTAGTAGTACTCGAAAATACTAACAATTTATCCTGATGACATTTTTCGATAAAATTAAAATTTCCAGAGTTGTAGCATTTTCAAAAATCCAAAGAAAGGTACCAAAATTAACATTATCACCCAACCAATGCACTATCAAAAATTCCATTTTACGGACTCAAAAAAAGTCTAAAAATTTGCTGTGAGCCACTTTTTGATAGGATGTGTAGTTTTTATTTTATTCTTAAAAAATTACATTAACAGTGAAAAAATCTGCACGGTGAACAAAAAAAAATCATTTCATTAACACTTTGCTTATTACATTCTCATCAGAAAAGGTATTAGATTTGTGTAAAATCTGACCCTCCTAGTGTTTGTCAAATGTCCACGTTTTGAGACCCCCGGAGCCCAAAAAACAGATCTGCCTGTATGTCTGTCTGTCTGTATGTGAGCACAATAACTTTCAGAAGAATTGACAGATTCGATTGGCTTTTGGTATGCTCTTTTAGTGTCTCAAATTGAAGGTCAATTTCTTTATCCACACATTTTGGATACAAATTCAAAAAGTAAGCACATTTAAAAAATGTTTGAGGCCACTTTTTTATAATTTGAAAATTCTGTGTACAGTTATTAGTAGTACTCGAAAATACTAACAATTTATCACAATGACTTTTTAAAATGAAAAAAAATTACCAGAGTTATAGCAGTTTCAAAATCAAAAAAACGACATAAAAAAAAGTCTAGAAGGGAAAAACGTTGGTTTTTAAAGGTCCTACAAGATTATCATAATAACTTTTTTAACTTTTTTGAAAAATCGAAAATTCAAATTTTGATCGCAGAAAAAATAATAAAAAATAAAATATTTTATTTTGCGGCCAAACTGTGCAATATACAAAAAAATATGTAAAGACAAAAATTATGTAGCCAAAAAAGATATACAAATTTTTCATGGCCTTTTTTTGAAGTAATAAATGATAAAATCATATTAATGGACAAAATTTGTAATTTATTTTGCAATATCTGAATAAGCAGTCCCGGGCCGAGGTAAGGAATTGAATATAATGAATTTTTAAATTATTCTGCAAAGTTAATATAATATTTATTATAATAGAATTTTTTTTGTATATTTCCAATAATTACATGTTACATTCTCCACGACAATGTGACGAGAAAGCGCAAATCATGTCAATAATTACTTGAACATTTATTATACGTATGTTACAAAAACGAACGACTTAGATACTATTTTTCCCCTTTTTCATATAGTTGGAAAAAATATTTCTGATTCTATAATTTCATAGAAAGGTAGAAAAATATACGCTGAAGTAAAGGAATTTCCTTGTTTATTTGAAATCAAGTACAAATTTAGTCATTTTTATATGAAGAACATATAACACGGTGCCACCCGAGGTGGCACCTTTTTGTTTCATCCTACCGAGATGGCATCTTGTCATTTGGATACGTCGAATTGTCGCGCCAGTCACACAGTGAACAGCGCCACTTCTGTTTAGTAGAACGGTGCGTGTTGCTGTATCAGCGATTAATTCTTTAAGAAGAAAAATTTTGTGCCATGGTTGTCGAAGGAAATAACAAAGGCACACAAGGTTAGTGTTTTAAAAAAGACACGCTTCCTTGCCTTTCCTAACCTATAATTATATACACTTCTTATAACGTATGTAATTCTTTGTCTACTTCAGAATAACCGATAATTATATCT
Organism: Druon quercuslanigerum; assembly: GCA_010014905.2. Classification (NCBI taxonomy): domain Eukaryota; kingdom Metazoa; phylum Arthropoda; class Insecta; order Hymenoptera; family Cynipidae; genus Druon; species Druon quercuslanigerum. Next base: position 5,078 of record JAAAKG020099582.1, on the reverse strand, counting down.
AAACTTTAATAACTGCTTCCTTACTTAATTCATAATACAGTTATGTCGATCAGAAAGTTTAGTAAACTTCCTTCAAATATTAATTATATTTACTCTTAAAACTTTTACCAAACCACAAAGACCCTCCGAAATTTTTCTACAAACCACAAGTGCTCCTTATAATACGAAACCTTTATAAAACAGAACAATTGTAAAACTCCGTGATATTACTTCTAACAGGAGTCCCCTTACTTGTAACTTGTAAAAAGTACCAATGGCTTTATGAAATTCCCACTCGTAATGTAAGTTATAATGCCGTTGACTTGCACTTGTAAATTGTAACTTGTAGGTTTTATGAAATAGACCCCTGTTCTTCACCAGCGGCGCTTGCAGCACATTTCCGCCCTTGCGCAGCTTAGGAAAATATAGGACTTGCATTCAGGAGCGGCTGATCTCCGTAAGTTCGGGGTAACCAGTGCCCCGAATCTGGAGCGGACGCCACACCAAACCGAAGTGCAGCGAATCTCTCACAACTAGCGCAACGGTTTTACCTCATGATTTTTTTCGATCCAACATTTTTGACAGGTTCTGCAACATATCATTTAATTTTTTTAGGCTTGCACTATCAAAATACTCGATTAAAAGTCATCACTTCTATTTATTGTTTATTGAAAAATGCCTTTGGTTATTGCAAAATTTTGTACGTGCATCTAAAACTCTATAACTTCCTCGAATTTTTTTATAGAGATTTGTAATACTTACCTTTGTATTGCTGCCTCTTTTCTCTAAAAAAAAAAAAATTGGGCTGGCTAGCTCCAGAGCCAAGTTAGCTTTTTTTCAAAAAATTGCAACATCTTGAGTTATAAACATGGAGAAACCGGACTTTATTTAATTTACAGTTAAAGAGTCAAACTTTTTTTATCCACTACTTGAGAATGCGAATATTACGAACTCGAACTCAGCGCACTGGATAATGATGAGGGAAGAGCGTCATCGCCCGCTCTGGAAACTGAAAAAATCCCTTCAAATTCGCCGCGCTGAAATTATTCACGTTTATTCCGGATCAATGGACATGCTTCTGCATCGATTATACATTTACTTAATTTTTTGGACGACGCTGTAAATTTTTCATCAACTTATATTTAACTTTTGGCAAATTGTCAAAAGCCGGGAACCTTTAAAATAAATGTTGTGCAGTAAAACATAAAAGATTATTTAAAAAATGTAACACTCCATTGATTGTCGCATTGTGCGACGAATGTCGCATTGTGCCGACGAAGGGATTTCAAAACAAAAAACAAAAAAATAATTTCAAGTAAAAAATTCTTATTTTCTATTTGTGAGCCTCGACGGCTTTTCTGATAAGTACTGTAAATAATGATAATGATGCAAATTTTATTCAACGTAAGGTGATTATAATAAAATGTTAATAAAAAACTTTTTTCAGAATGAGTAGTTGTCATCTTTTGTTTTAACACTTCTATTATTTAATGAATATTATTATTTCAAAGGTTCCCTGCTTTTAATAAATTGCCATAATTTAAATATAAGTTGATGAAAAATTACAGCGTTGTCGAAAAAATTAAGTAAATGTATAATCGATGCAGGAGCATGTCCATTGTTAATATTTTTACACGCTATCCCACATTAAAAAAAAAATTAAAATTAGATGAATAGTTCTGGAATAAACGTGAATAATTTCAGAGTGGCGAATTTGAAGCGAGTTTTTCAGTTTGAAGAGCGCGCGATGACGCTCTCCCCCCACCATAATCCAGTGCGCCGAGTTTGCGTTCGTCCCTTGGACTTCCGACGATTTAAAGGTAAACTCAAGTAATATTCGCATTTTCAAGCAGTGGATAATAAAGTTTGACTCTTTAACTGTAAATTAAAAAAAGTCTGGTTTCTCAATGTTTATAACTTAAGGCGTTGCAATTTTTTGAAATAAAGCTAACTTGGCTCCTAATCGAGCTAGGGAGCCCATTTTTTTTTAATTTGTAGAGAAAAGAGGCAGAAATACAAAGGTAAGTGTTAAAAATCGCTATGAAGAAATTCGTGGACGCTATTTAGTTTTAGACGCACGCATAAAATTGTGTAATAAACAAATACATTTTTCAATAAACAATAAACAGAAATTACGACTTTTAATCGAGTATTTTGATAGTGCAAACCTGAAGACAGTGAATGACATGTTGCAGAAACTTGTACGACGTTTTTCATGTCTTTACATTTGTTATTTAACCTTTTCAACGAGGATTTTTAAGAGTTAAAGATGGGTGAAATACCGATTCTTCCTAATAATATCCAGTCGAGCCAGAGTGATAAAACGATTTTTCAGATACATTTGTATTATTTAAACAGTGTTGCCGGAAGAATCACGGGTGGATAACGCGAGTTTATTTTTGACAGCAGTATTCAAACACATTTTGAACGTAAAATCGAGGCTGTACTTTAACTTTTGAAAAAATGCAGATTGCCTGGGCTAATAAAGGAACCTTGCGACTGTAGACAATGTATAAATGGAATAAAAAGAAGACAACGTAGAAAAAAATCGATTTTTAAGTAGAATAAACCAAATTCCTGGGGTTTTCCCGATTTTTCGGTCTGCTAGACACCCTGATAATTTATGATTTTATCTAATAATTTTTGAAACAAAGATAATCTAAAAACTTGGTTAGCAAAATAATTTAATGAGGTTTGAATTTTAATAACAGTTTTATTGAAAAATCATCCAGAATTAATGATCTCTAAATCAGATAAAGGAATTATTACAGCAGGAATTCCTAGAGATGATGTTTATATAAAAAAAGTGTGGCATTTCTTAAATGATAAAGATAGTTTTCAATTGATTTCAAATAATCCCACCAAAATGCTTCAAAATAGGACTTTTAAAATTTTACATGTATTGAGAACTCATTCATTTGTAGGTAGTAATACTGAAAGATGTGATATTAATACACTACGAGTAATAATCTTTCCTTAGACTATAGCCTTTACGAACAGTTATTTCAACAATAGGTTCTCCAAATAAAAAATTGGAAGAGTAACTAAGTAAAATTATTGAAAATCAATAGAAATTCAGAAAACATCATTTAAAAATAGTCATGCTTTTAAATGTTAATTGATCATGTAATAATATCTTTGGATTACTTTTATTTTTATGTAATAGCTATTTTTCCAAATATCTCTTACGAAAAAAGTTAAGATTGCCATTAAAGAATGTTGGGATTTGATATCTTTTTAGTTGATTTCGTTAAGGTGAGTAATACAAATTATTTAAATAAATAAATTTTTTATCAATTGAAACAAAATTACATATCACGGTCCCTGACATTTTGAATTGTTTTAGTCAGAAAAACTAAGCCTATTCGTAGAATAATGTCGCAAATATGAATTTGTTTATAGATATTGTTGAAATAATTAACAGTGGTTGTAAAATTGAAAAAAGGACCACAAGAAGTCATCAGCAGAACGTTTTTGGTTGAATGGAAAGAATATTGAGCTAATTCATAAAAAAACGTGTATTAGTTTTTAAAAATTGTTTAAATAATTTTCAAATAGTAGCTATTCTCAAATAAACGCAATTAGACATTAATGTATCTGAAAAGTTAGGACAAAATTTTGTCAAAGTAGATTTTGTGCACTGATTATTTATACCTAGGAGCCTTATTGTCATTAAAAAAACATGGATCAAATAAACTTTAGACAAAGCTATAAACATTAAAAAATGGTAAACAAATAAAAGCTAACAGGTACCATTTTTTAATTTTATCCATTAATATTAAAAAAATGTAAAGCTTGGAATCCTATTCAATTGTTTAAACAGCTGAAACTATTAAATCTCTTGAATTCTAAATATTTACAATTGAGAGTAAGAGTACAGTCGAGAATCGGGAACATCGCAAATTAGAATCGATATTTTATCTTAAATTTAAGCCAAATATTTAACCCATTTAACTAAATTAAATTTTAATTTTTTTTATAATTAAATATATTTTGATATTAATTAAATATTATATTAATATTCATAAAAAACAACATATCTCTTATAACAAAGCCAACGTCAGAAATTTATCAGAATCTTTAAAAACTAGATTTTTTATATTTTTAAGAGAATATGATATTTTAATTTTTCTAAAATTGCAAATGAAAAACAGCATTTTAAATTACTTTGATTATTTGGATTTTATGTTATGTTTCTTGAACGGAAAAGATTAAAGTTTATATTTGAAAATTCTGGAGACCTTTGTTTTATTGATTATTATTGTTAAATAATTAAATATATTATTTAGATAGAAGAAATAGTACCTCAACAAAAAAGATTTTAATTTTTAATAAAAAGCAGTAAAATTGATCCCAACAAGACAGATTTTTAACAAAGTAAGTGAATTCTCAAAAAAAATATTTTTACCAGTTTCGTTTCTAACCAAAACGATGTAATTTTTTCCAAAAGAGAGGAAGTTTCAATGGAATTCAAGTTTTTAACATGAAAATGTAACTTTTCAACGAAGCAGGTGAATTTTTTACAAGTAATCACGAACTTTCAACGAAATAGTTACATCGTCAACCGAAGAGATAAATTTTTAACTAAAATGATGAATCTTTATTAAAAAACTGAATGTTTAACAAAGCAGTTAAATATTTAAACAAAAATATGCATTTTCAACAAAATATGGGAATTCTTAAGGGGTAATACCACTTTACTGACAGAAAAAAACCTAAATTTGACTAATTTATTTTGGGACTATAAAGAAAGTAATAGGGTTTCTTTTTGAACATTTTATTTTACACATATTAAGGTATGAAAAAAAACGACTTTAATTTTGATACAAAACGGCGGCAGCAGAGCTCGTCTTAATAATCGTATTTTTTTAAAACACCTTCACGGAAGGAGGGTTTTCACGTAAAGTATAAGGTGTGGACCAAAAAAATTCAAATCAAGGCATAAATATATGTCTTCAAGACATAACAACTTGTCTCGAAGACATAAATTGAAGTCTGGTTCCGTCTCAAGATTGATACATTGGTGGGGGGGGGGGGGGGGGCTATTTAAGTCAAAACCAAGTCGAAAAATTTTTTCTTGGATCAAAAAAATTTGAAAA
>JAAAKG020099581.1:0-39446 GCA_010014905.2 Druon quercuslanigerum | reverse complement strand
TATAATTTTTATAAGATTCTTCATAAAATTAAAAAATAGACTTTTAAATATTTCAGATATATCAAAAAAGAATCTAGAAGATTTTAAAGGCATTTTTTTATTTTATAGGATATAACCGAACAATAAAAAAAATTCGAGACTTTTAAAAGAAATTTAGAACTTTTAGAAGTGTGGAAGATAAAAAGAAATATTTAATGAATTTTCGGAAAGGTTTCCAAAGTTTTAAAAATTTTCAATCTATTAATAACGCTAAAAAAATTTTGTGATTATTGTGAAAACGAAGACTTTAAAAAATGCTTAAAAAATCTTTACAAATTTTAATTAGTCTTGAATCGATTTCAAAACTTCTGAATATCTCATAAACTTACTCAAATTTATTCTAAAATTATGTAATATGGGAAAATTTTGCTTTAACAAACTTTTACACTCGTTTTAAAATTGTTAGGAAAGAAATCAAAATGTGTTTTGTAATATTTTATAATTTTCTTTTAGAATTCATTACAAAACAATCATTTAAAATTTCCCCATGAACTTTATAAAAACATTTTTTCATTCTCTTGACACCCTGACAAATTCAATTTACCTAAAAAAAAGTTTAATCTTAAAAGATTAGAACATTTTTATCAAAGTTTTCCATATTATTTTTCCATACATTTTTAAATCTTTGAAACTTAAAATTATTCTTTTTAAATAAAACCTGAACAGTTTATAATTTTACCAAGAATCTTGAAAAAAATTAAATCGCTTTAAATCTTTCATGTTTATTAAAAAGCGTCATTTTTTCGAAGTGTTCAAAATAAGTTTTCAGTTGAAAATTTAACTAATAAATTTTTCATGGAGAATTCATATTTTTTTGGTTGAAAATTCAACTACTTGGTTGAACTTTCTTTGAATTGTATTAGATTGATTGAAAAATTGAACTATATTGTTAGCTGAAATTTTTTTTTGAACTGGAAATAAAAAAAATTCCATTATTAGTTGAAAGTTTATATATTGAACTGTAAATTTATAATTTTTGATAGAAAATTCAACTATTTTGTTGAGATTTTCAAAATAGTGTGACGCAGTTTTTGAATGACCGCCTAATCTATAATTTTCTACTTTTATTACACACCTATTTTTATTTGCGGATCTGTCTATCGCGTTCGAATGAGATAACCTGACTAGGTCATCCACAAAACATTTAACAGCCTAGAAAAAGATAATTTATAGTTTAAAATTTTTTAAATCAAAAAAGATTATTTAAAAATAAAATTTTATTTAAAAAGTTAATTCTATGAATTAAAAGAAAACTTACCCGCACTATTATATGACTTGCAGCACAGTGTCGAACATCTGGAATAATTTCCTCATCCGTTAATTTAATTCCAATTTCCCTAGCGGTATCGTTAACAAACGTAAAAAGTGGTTCTGATTCGGGAGGCAAATCTAAAATCAAAGCTTCGTCCGATTTGTCTACGTCATTAACTCTGCGAATTTCTGAAATAAGGGGAAACAATATATTAATCAAAGAAGTATTATTGATATTCATCAGATGCAGAATTCAAACTTTAGGGTTGGCCGTTTTAATCCAGGAAATAATTCCCAGTCGATTCCGGTTAACAAAAATTATTCACTATCATTTAAATAAATAAAAAACCCAACTCCTAAAAATAAAATTGTTCTATTTGAAATAATCAAGACTGAACTTTGAATTAATTCATTCAAACTGGAACTCTTTTGGAACTTAAACCTTTAAATTTGAAGCTTATGACGATTTTTAATTCACAGATTTTTAATTCAGATGTTCAATCATTTACAGATATAAAATGGAAACTTTTAACACTTTCGAATTGAACAATTTGAAATTAAAAGTCATTGAAAAACAAAATTTGTATTTTGGACTTTTAACAATTAAACAGTTCAAATATTTCTGGTTAAAAAGATAAATCTACGCAATCATTTTCACGGATGCTTCCTTTCAACTAAAATATTAAATATTTACAAAAAAAACATATCTTACTTCCAACTAAGTAAAAAATTGAAAAAAAGTTACTACATTTATCTGAATTGAAAAAATATCAAATTTAGCCACAGTCCGCTCAACAAAAATATTAAAAGAAAATACAAATGTGGGAACGTAAAAAATTGCCCTCTTCCAAATTAGAAAAAAGAATGAAAATAATCCAGGCTTCAACTCAATAAAAATTCTAGAAATTAAAAATGGCCTATATTAATTCAGAAAAAAATGCCGTCCCTTCCAACTCAATAAAAATCAGATAAATAAAAAATTTCCCTCTTCCAATTCAGAAAAAATTGAAAACCAAACATTCCTCTCTTCCAAAACAATCAAAAGGCTGAGAATAAAAAATGATACTCTTCCAATTCAGAAAAAAATTTAAAACCAACATTTCTTCCTTCCAAATCTAAAAATTTTGAAACAACCAAATTTCCCCTCTTCCAATTCAGAAAAAAATGAGAACCAACATTTCCTCCCTTACTCGATAAAAATGTTTAAATTATAAAATTACCATCCTTTAATTCAGAAAAATAAATGAAAAAGCCCCCCCCCCCTCCTTCAACTTAATAAAAATGCTACAAATAAAAATTTTGTTTAGTCCCTCAAAGGAATAAAAACTTAATCCCTTCGAACCAAATAAAAATAATAAAAACAAAAAAGAGCCTCTTCTAATTCGGATAAAATTAGAAACCAAAATTACCTCCTTTCCAAATCTATGAAAAAGTTAAAATTAAAAGGTGACCCTTTTTCAATTCATAATATATGAAAAACCAAATTTTTCTTCTTTATAACTATGTAAAAATCTTCAAAATATTTTTAAAAAACTAAAATTTTATTGTTTCAAACTAAATAAAAATGTTGTAAATACCAAATTTTCCCGTCTTGAACTCAATAAAAATGTAGAAACAAAAAATGCCCTCTTCCAATTAAAAAAAATTAAATACTAAAATTTCTTCCCTTCCTTTTAAATTAGAATTATAAAAACGCAAACGTGTTTTTATACATAAATCCTTTTAAATTGAATTATATTAATTGTAGATCGTTTCAAATAAAAATTTTCTTAAATAGATAATTTAAAATTATAACGTTCAAGGAATAAATTTACGAGCACTCTAAAATTTTCTCGATTTAGGGCTTTTTATATGAAAAAATTCAGTTTGAATTGTTTAGATCCGAATAATTAATTAAAAATTTCTTATTTTAAATGAACAGTCAAATAATGTTAAATGTTTTAAAAAAAATGCCTTCTTTAAAGTTAAAAATTTCAAATTGAATGGGTTCATTTTTTTAGTAGAAATATTGCATCTTTCTTGGATACAAATGCAACTGTTTTATTGAAAATTTAACTAATATTTTGTTAAAAAGTCATCTTTTCTGGATGAAAGTTGAAGTTAAAAAAAATATTGCCGTTTTTTCAAAATTTATCTGTTTTTGTTAAAAAAATTCATATTTTGATCGTCAAAAGTCAACTCAAATCTTTTTAAACAGAAAATTCAACTATTCTTAAAAAATTTATCTTTTCAATTTAAACATTCATCTTCTATAGTAGAAATATCATTTTTGATATGAAAATAAAACTTTTTCGTTAAAAATTCTCCTTGATTGTTTGAGTATGCAAATATTTTGTTTGCACGATTTGGTTGAATCACTTTGTAAATAAATAATTTTGTTTGTTGAAGATTTATATTTTTAGTTCAAAATTCATCTCTTGGGTTATGTCTTGGGTTGAAAATTTGAATTTTTAGTGAAAAAAAACCTTTTCTTAGTTTAAAATTAAATTATTTGACTTAAAATGTAACTTTTTTATTTTTTAATATTGATCTTTTTCAGTTGAAAATTCTCCTTTTGGGTAAGAATAAAAATAAATTTCTTGGTTTGAAATTTTATTCTTGTTGGGTAAAAATGTACAAGTTTCGAGGAAAATTAGATTTTTGCTTAAGTCATATTTTTTGTTCAAAAATTCAATTTTTGTAGAGAAAATTCGTATTTTGGCTTAATGGTTCAACAATTTAGATTTTATTTTCTTTCTTTAGTAATAAAATCTTTATTTTTCGAAGATTCCTCTTTTTAAATTTAAAATTAATTACTTTTTTGTATAAATTTCGTCTTTTTTATTGAAATATAAACTATGACACTTTTTTGTTGGAAATGTATCTTTTTGGGTTGAAAAATTAAACTAGTATGTTTAAAATTTAATTGCTTTGTTGAAAATTCAAGTATTTTGTTAAAAAGCCATCTTTTATTGTAGAAAAGACATTTTTTGTTTAAAAAAAGTTATTAAATTTGAAAATTTTTAATTTGTATATGAAATACTGTTTTATTCTCATTATAACAGATTCTATCTGAGGATTTTGAAAATATAGTTCTCGGACGCCCTGACTAATTCTTCTGGCAGTAACTAGCAACAAATCTCTAGAAACTAAAAATTGCGTACATTAAGAGTTTTACTGTAAACAAAATATGGGAAATTTTACCATTTGGTTTATCTTCCGAAATAACATCGATTTCCTCGTCCGACTCAGAACCCGGATTACTTCCTTGAACATTTTTGCTAGATTGTGAAAGCCATTTATTGAGTTCAACAGGTTCCGTAGCCGTGGATAAAGTGGATTCACCAGATCTCGGGGGTTTTGCTGCTTCTTTTCCTGAAGGTTGTTCAGCAGTAGTGATTGAAGAAATAGGAGTATAAGCGTGCCGCCTGGCCCAGATAATTATTTCCTTAACACTCCACAATTCATCCTCGGAGACTTTCTTTTTTAATAATGATCTAACTGCTTTCGCTCTTTGCCACTGAAAAAATTAATTCAAATAATATTCACATATTATCAAAGCGTTCTCACTTGACTTTTAAGTGTACACCAGATTTTAAGATTTCAAAAGATTTCAAAGACTTCAAAGATTTCAGATTTCACAAATATTTTTAATACTTCAAAATTAGATTTTAAAACACTTTACAAGGATTTCAAAAAATTTCAACAGTCTTTAAAAATTCATTGCAGCTACAAAATCAAAATTTCAAAATTCCCTTGACTTCCCTGACCAAATTTAATTTTCCCTGACAGTTACCAACCTTTTATCAGGTGTGAAAACAAACTCAGCCATAAAATATCAATAATATTATTACAAAAAAACGATTTGTTTAAAAATGTATCCTAAAGACTTGAGCATAATTTTTACTAAAAAAAAAAGTAAATCCACATACATTACAGCTCAGAGGTCTTTCATTTGAAAGAAAATAGATTATCTTTTCATGCAATAGTTGACTTTTCAACCAAAATATTAACTTTCAACCAATACGATTTTGCAATAAATACATAAAGTTTCTGCTAAAAAATATAAATTTTAGGTTAAAAAAATTAATTTTAAACAAAAAATAACAAATTTCTCAACAAATTAGTTAAATTTTTAACCCGAGATAACTTTTCAGCCAAGAAGATTAATTTTTAAAACAACGGACAAATTATCCACAAAATACATGAATTTTCAAACAAATTGTTGAGTCTTTAACTTAAAAAGATAACTATTAAACCAAAAATAGAATAGATCAATTTTCAGTTCAAGCAAATAACTTTTAAAAAAAAAGGTATTTTCAAAGAAATACTTAAATTTTCAATCAAAGAGATGAATCTTTCAACAACGACAAAATAATTCTCAACGAAAAGTGTAATGGTTGCTTTGCAATCAACAAATATCTTAAGATTCAATAAAAAACAGTTGAATTTAATTTAAAAATACGAATTCTCGACAAACTAGTTGAATCCTCAGCTAAAACAGATTCATTTACAAATCAAAAAGACGAGTTTTTTAAAAATTAATGAAGTTTTAACTAAAAAGGTAAATTTTACATAAAAAATGAAATAATTATATTTTAAGTTTAAAAAAATCATTTTTAACCAAAGCCAAACGAATTTTTAACAAAACAGTTTAATTTTCCACTACAGAAATTAACTTTCAACGAAAAAGATGAATTGTCTATCACAAAAAACAAATTTTCAACAAAGCATACATTTTGCGCTAAAAAAGACTAGTTTTCAACTAAAAATAAAATAGTAAACTTTTCAGTTACAAAAAAACTTCAACAAAATAGATCAATTTTAAAGAAAAATTGAATATTCAATAAAGAAACAGAAGTTTAAACTAATAAGATTACTTTTCTATCAAAAAAGACCAATTTTAAATTCAATACATGCATTTTAAACAAAATAGTTGAACACTTGGCCACGAAGATTAACTTTCTACGAAAAAAAAACTTTCAACCATATAGTTAAATTTTTAACCAGAGAAATGAACTTTCGAAAAAAAATTCAGAAAAAATATGAAGTTTCTATCAAAAATGGAATAAGTAAATTTAGAATAAAAAAGGTAAATTTCGAACCAAAGAAATAATGCTTTAACCAAAAAAACTTTTTTTAATAAAGTAATCCAACTTTCAACCAAGTAGTTTAATTTTCAAACAAAAGACGACTTTTTAACAAACGATATGAATTTCGTACTAAAAAGGCTCAATATAAACCATGACTGAAAACTAAGTTTTTAACAAATGAAGATGAATTATCAAAAAAAATTAATAGTTTTACTATTACTTTTCTACAAAAAAAGACGAATTTTCAATACATGAATTTTCAATAAAATAGTTGCATTTTTAACCACGAAAATGAATTTTCAACTGCTAAAAAAGTTAGTTTTTTAATAAAACAAAATTATTTAAAACAAAATTGTTCAATTTTTAATCAAAGAAATGAAGTTTCAAACAAAAAGATGAGTTAGAAACACTATTATTCAACCAAATATGGAATAGTTAAATTTGTAGTTACAAAAATTATTAGTTACCCAAAAATTTGTATTTAAAAAAAAGTTCAATTTTTAACCAACAAAGACTTTTCAGTTTCAACAAAAAAGTTTATATTAAATGGAACAATCACATTTTTTTACAAAAATAGTTGAATATTCAACCAAAAAGAAAGACTTTTTAATCAAATTGTATTTACAGAAAAAAATAAGATTAACTTTAAGTTCAGTTTAAAGAAACTTTCCTGGCACTTTAAAATTTTTCCTGACATTCAAAGATTTAAATTATTTCACAAAAATTTCCAAACATTTTACCAAGTACATTACTTTCTTCATTGAAATGTTGTAAATTATTATTAATAAATACCTCATAGGCTCTCTGTTTTCCAATATTGTAACTTAAAAATTCTTCTGCACTTTTGCAAGCATAAGGATGCAACCTTTTGTATTCTGGATCGGATGCGTCTTCGGTGACAAGAGGCAATCTGTGCATTATAAATTTAACGAGGCCTAAAGTCTCAGTCAACCGCACATCGTCTATTGATCTAAAACAAGAATAAAATAATGTTAAACTTAAAAAAAAAAACAATAATATTCGGATTCAGGGTGGCGATTCGGCGGATAATATCAAATTCCCAGTTATTTCCCGGGTTTTCCTGTTTTCAATTTTCCCGGTCAACTAAAATTACAAAATAAATTAATTTTGAAATAAATATCTACATTTTTTATACTAAAAAAAGTAAATTTTTAACAAACAATGGAATAGAGCACAACTTTTAGCTGAAAAAATTATTTTTCAACAAAAAATAACGGATTTTTAAGAAAATAGTTCAATTTTCCAACTAAGTGATAAATTTCTAACTAAAATGGTGAATCTTCAACTGGAATAGTTGCATTTTAAATCAAAAAGCTGAGTTTTCAATTAAAACAATGAGTCTTCAACTGAAATAGTTGCATTTTCAACAACAAGAAAAAAGAAATTTTACTAAAAAAGATCAATTATTAACCAAAACTTGAATAATTAAATTTTATGTTAAACACATTATATATAGTATATATATGTTTTTAGTTATTTCATTTATTTGTTTTAACTAAGAATATTAATTTTTTTAAAAAAGATGAATTTTTTAACGAAAAAGATAATTTTTCAACTAATAATGGAATAATTAAATTCCAAGCCAAAAAATGAATGTTCAACCAGAAAGATGAATTTTTAACTAAAATTATGAAATATTCAACTGGAATAATATTTAAATATTCCGTTCAGATAAAAAATAATTTTCAACCAAAAAATAAACAAATTTTCAACAATGCAAATGCAAATGCAAATGATGCAAAGAAAAAAGGAGTTTCCTATCAAATACCTAATATTTGAATTAAAGAAATGAATTTTCAACCAAACAAATTTATTTTTAACAAGATTTTGACTAGAGCAGGTAATTTTATTTACAACCTAAAAGATGGATTTATAACTAAGGTTATAAATATTTAACTGCAATACTTGCATTTTTAACCAAAAAATTTTTTAACAAGACGATTAACTTGCACAGAAAAATAAATTTTCTACATAAAAATAGATTTTTAACAAAATATATGGATTTTTAATAAAATAGTTGAATTTTCAATTAATAAAGACAAATATTAATCCAAATTGTTGAAGTTTTAACAAGAAAAAATCAAATTTCAACCAAAAAAGACATTCAAATGTTCAGTTAAAGGAATTACTTTTCAACCAAACTGATGAACTTTTAATCATAAAGATAATTTTTCTACGAAGAAGGCGAATTTTGAAGAAAGTACATACATTTTCAAACAACTAGCTTAATTTTTAAATAAAAAATATCAATTTTCAACCAAAAATAGAATGCTTAAATCTTTTTAATAAAATGGAATTCTTAAAAATACAAAAAAAAAAGATATTCAGCAAAATAGTTAAATTTTCTACTGGAATAGTCAGATTTTTAGATGAAAAAATTGATTTTCAACCAAGTAGTTACATTTTCAATCAGAGATGAATTTTTAATTAAAATGATGAATCTTCAATCAAAAAAATTTACTTTCAACAAAAGAGTTTAACTTTTAATCCAGTAATTTTATTTCCAATCTAAAAAATAAATTTTCATCTAAAATTATAAATATTTAAATGCAATACTTGAATTTTTAAACAAAAAGTTTAAAAAAAAAGATAAACTTGCAAGAAAAATAAATTAAAAAAAAAAACATTTTTAACAAAATATGTTGATTTTCAATAAAATAGTTGAATTTTCAATTAAAAAAGGCAAATATTCATCCAAATTGTTGAGTTTAGAACAAGAAAAGATCAATTTTTAACCAAAAATGAACATTCGAATTTTCAGTTGAAGGAATTATTTTTATACCAAAAAGATAAATTTTTAACCATAATGATTAATTTTCTACAAAAAGGTGACTTTTGCATAAAGTGCATACATTTTCAAGCAACTAGCCTAATTTCTCAATGAAAAGGTCAATTTTCTACCAAAAATAGAATGCTTAAATCTTTTAAAAAATTTAATTCTTAACAATACCAAAAAAATGGATTTTCAGCAAAATAGTTAAATTTTCTACAGAAATAGTTACATTTTCAGTTGAAAAAATTGATTTTCAACACAGTAGTTACATTTTCAACCAGAGATAAATTTTCATTTAAAATGGATAATCTTCAGCTAAAAAATGTATTTATAACAAGTGTTTAACCTTTAACCAAGTAATTTTATTTCCAACCTAAAATATGAATTTTCAATTAAAAAAAAGATAAATATTGATCCAAATTGTTCAATTTTGAACAAGAAAAAATTAATTTTCAAACAAAAATTGGCATTCAAATGTTCAGTTGAAGGAATTAATTTCCAACCAAACTAATGAATTTTCAACTAAAATGATGAATCTTTAACTGCAATAGTTGAATTTTACACCAAGAATATCAATTTTCAACCATAAAGATGAATTTTGCTACAAAAAGGCGATTTTTTCACATGTATATCAATTTTCAAACAACTAGCTAACGGATATTCCGAAAAATAGTTAAATTTTATACTGGAATACTTCAATTTTTAGTTCAATCAAAGAAATGAATTTTTATCAAAACAGTTTAACTTTCAACCCAAGCAAATGAATTTTTAACTGAAGAAATATGTATTCGCAACGAACAAAATAAAACTTTCTAATATGTATGTCTGAAATATCATCAATTCGGTTATCAAATTTACGCCAGAGAAAAATAATCTCACAGAGAAAAAAAGTTGCAAAATATTTTTCTTATAATGAAAAATAATAACCATTCTGTAATAAATTATGATTTAATTGGAGTAAACTGATACAGCCTGAAAAATCTACGGCAGTACGTAAACTATAAATCACATTCTTTAAATGCAAATGGTTATTAAAATAATAAAAACTTGAATTTTTATGCGATTAGATGTAAATTCCCGGTCTTTTATTTTCTTCCCCTGGCTATTTGACTGTATTAAATTGAATTTTTATAAATTTCCATCTCTTACCTCATAACTCCCTCATATATGTCCTTTTTACTCATCTTCCCCTTATCTTTTCCTAAAGTGATTTTCATTTTCCCCAATCTCGACTTATCCTTAAAATCAGAATCCGCCTTGACAGAATTCGGCGCTTCAGCTTTTATTCTTAAATTTTCCAAAGCCATATTTTCACCGAGATTTTGTGGATTAGAAAAGTCAGCTAGTTTCAAAGCAGGTTCGCTATAATTCGCAGTTAACAAAATGCTATTAGAAGCATTTATTTTGAGCAACTTGGACTTTTCACTATTTCTGTGCATCGCTTTTTCCATTTGAGACTTCATTTCTCCACTTTGTCTTTGCTTTTTACTACTAATATCATTTACTCTCTTTTCTATTGACGCAGAATCGAGTAAAACTTTAGATTTCGGATCAAAGTTTACAGGGACCACGTCCTTATTCTTCAAAACCAAAAATTGCTTTTTAGTTTGAGACTCGAAGGCTTGTGGAATGGAAATTTTCAGCGGCTGCATTTTTCCCGGAGAGTCTTTCATAGTAGTTGCAAATTCTTGCATATTAATTTTGTTCGTCTTCAAATGAGCTTCGTTTGAATCATTTTGTAATCCATTTAAATGCTGAATTTCCACATTTTCCACCATTGAAGTTGGACCATTTTGCAAACTTGGTTCTGTCAAACCATTTGGTAAGTGGGCGATTGTTTTATTGTTTTCTATAATAAGATATTTGGAAGACGTGTAACAATAGTCATGATCCATGAGTACATAAGACTCTGAATGAGAAATTTCCTCTTCCACTTCCGAAATACCAAGCTCTTGTTTTTTGTTTAAATTTGTTAATCGACTATCATCGGGTCTCGAAATTTGGTGTCTTTCTCGTGTTGACTCCGATTTTTTTGCAGGAACGTCAATTGACTCAACTAAATCAGTCTTTTTGCTTTTGGTGGAGTCAGGAATGGATTCTGGAAGCGAGCGAGGTTCGCTTACTTGAATCCATACGTCAACTACTGTTTCTGAACCTAATGGAAAAATATTAGACACGTTCAATAAAAATATTGAAATCTTTTTAAATTATGTTAAATATAGTTTTCTATCAACTTTTTAAAAGAAATTATATAAAGTTTCTATGGTATGAGCAATATGGTATGAGAATAGTTAATATAAAATTCACTTAGTATTAAAATAATTTTTAAATGGTTTTTTCTAATAGCTTTTTAATAATTAATTAATAAGTTATCGCTAATAAAAAAAAAATTAAAAACTATATCATAATGTTCTGTATGAAATCTTTACGGGTTTTTAATTATTTTTGAATCTTTTCAAAACTGCTAAATATATTTCAAAGTGTACTTTAACTTCTGCTAAAATTTTGAAATCACGCAAAATTGGAAATTTACTTTCAAACCTTTTATATTCTTTCTAGAAATTTTAGGACATTTTTTGAAATCTTTTCCAGCTTCTTCTTAGAATGAATTGTCAACAAAAATGTAAAATTTGATGTTTCAACAAAAAAATATTTTAATTATTAATTTAAAAAAGTTAAATTTATCTATAACAGACAAATTTTTAACCAAACAGTTGAATTTTCAAAACAAACATATGAATTATCACCAACAAAATTTTTTTTTAGCACGTAATTGTATTTTCTAGTTAACGGATGAACTTTAAACCCAGCACATTAATTTTCTTTGAACAAAGAATAATTTTGATCAAATTACACTAATCTTTAACTAATAATTATAAAATTTTATCCCAAAATATAAATATAGTTGAGTTTTTAGATGCAAAAACTAATTTTTAAAAATGTCAACGAAATAGTTATGTTTTCAACAAAAAATAATTAATTTATAACAAATTACAGTTTAATTAATCAATAAAAGACGAATTTTCAACAAAATAGTTGAATCCTCAACCAAAATACATTCATTTTCAAATGAAAAATTGCATTTTAACCAAAAATAGTTTTTGTTGCTTGACATTTTATAAAATTTCCAAAAAAAGCTTCTAAACTTTTCGTTCGAAATCTTGAAAATTCTACATTTTGTTTTTAATTTTCTTGAAACCTTTAAAAGTTTAAAATTATTTTTTAATCTTTTCAAGCCTTATAAATATCTATTAAACTTACTTTATTTTTTTCTAAAACTTTGCAATCATGCAAAATGGAAAAATGTGTTATCAAATCTTTTATATTCTGTTTCGAAGTTTTACAAAATCATTTTAAATCTTTTCCAATGTTCTCTTAGAATTAATTTTTCGAAATAAAAATGTAAAAAGTGATATTCCTACTTAAAAATATTTTAATTTAAAATAAAAAAAGTTGAATGCATCAATAAGCTAGTGGAATTTTTAACAAAACAGTTGAATTTTTAATACAAAGATATGAATTATCAACAAAAAAAATTTTGACCCAGTAATTGCATTTTCTACCAAAAGAATCAATTTTAAATCAAGAACCTTAATTAAGTAGCAAAAAATAAGAATTTTGATAAAAATACATGAATTCTCAACCAAAAGAATAATTTGTAAGCAAAAAAATTGCATTCTTCAGAGTACATACTTATAAATATTTTCAGGAATATTAAGCTAATTTTTATATTCCAGTGACAGTTTTTAAAATTACTAAAAAAAGCTTCTAAACATTTTGTTCTTGAACAATCTAAATTTTATTTTACATTATATCAATGTTTTCAAGTTTTACATTATTTGGGAATCCTTTTAAACTACTAAATATGTCTTAAACTTTCTAGAATTTTTTCTAAAATTGTGCAATCTTGACAAATTGCGACATTTTGCTTTGAAATCTTCTATATTCTTTTTCGAAATTTTAGGAAATAATTTGAAATCTTTTCCAGTTTTTTCTTCGAGTTAATTTTTTTCTAATAAAAAATTTTATTACTCTTGAAAAACAAAAATTTTTAACAACATAATTACATTTTAAAACAAAGAAATGAAGTTTCAAATAAAAATGATCAATCATCTTCAAAAAAATAAATCTTTAACGCAGTAGTTCAACTTTTAACCAAATATTTAAATTTTCAACTATAAAACATGAATTGTCAACAAAAAGTTAATAGTTGATATTTCAATTATAAAATATTTTATTTTAAAATCAAAAAAAGTTTAATACATCTATGACAGATGAATTTTTAACAAAATAGTTACATTTTCAACCAAACAGTTAAATTTTCAAAACAAAAATATGAATTATCATCAACAAATCTGCTGTTCAGCAAGTAATTGAATTTTTTCACTTAACGGATAAATTTTAAACCAACAACATTAACTTTGTTTGAAAAGAGACTAATTTTAATCAAAATAAGTCAATTTTCAACTAAAAAATATACATTTTTATCTCACAGTGAAAGTATAGTTAAATTTGTAGTTTAAAAATCTAATTTAAAAAAATCGCAACAAAAAGTTATATTTTCAACGAAAAAAATGAATTTATAAGAAATTATAGTTGAATTAATCAATAAAAGAAGCCTTTTCAAGAACATATTTGAATCCTGTACTAAAAAAGATGAATTTTTAAGTCCAAAATTGCATTTTAACCAAAAAGGTGACATTTCTACTAAGAGACGAATTTTCAAACCTAGTTTAAACTGACTCGAACAATTTCTAAAATTTTTTTTAAACTTTTAAAATTAAAAAATTGCCTCACAATCTTCCAGATTTAGTCCCAAATATTTCGAAATATTCCATTTTTTTAATTGTCTATATAACTAAAATAAAAAATAGTTATTTATAATTTTTTCAGGAATCTTCATTCACTTGACACTTTTTAACATTTCTAAAAAAAGCTTCCAAACTTTTTCTTCAAAATCTTCAACAATCTGCACTTTGTTTAAAATGTTTCCCAGTCATAAATTATTTTTGAATATTTTTAAAGTACTAAATATCTTTTAAACTTAAATCAATTTTTTTCTCTAAAATTGTGTATTCTTGCAAAGTTTCAAAATTATGTTTTTCTTATTATATTCTTTTTCGAATGTTTTTTAAACTTCTAAATACCTTTCCTTTAATCGATTCAAATTTTTGCTACTATTTTGAGAGATCTTTCGAAATTTCAAAAATTACACTAAAATCTTCCAGGTTTTTGTGCATTACCAGAAAATTTTGAATTTTTGAAAAATTATTTTAAATTTTCTTTTACAATTAAAATTTTTTTAATGATTCAGTTTTTCTGAACACAATTTAATTTAAAAAAGTGCCTTAAAATATTTCAGGTTTTTTTTCAACATATTTTGAAATCTTCCGAAATTAACATTAATGTTTCAATATAAAAACTGAATTATTTTTACCTTTCTGGTGTAGTCGAGAAATTTTAAAAACAGAAATATTTCCCATTATTAAAAAATCATTAAGAATTACAATTTTCACTTTGATCAATAACGTGTAGAAGCATTTAGAAACAAACTTTAGTATCAAATAGAAGTACTTATTTTTAATTAAAAAATTGATGGTGTAGAAAATTAGTATTGAAACTTTGGAAGAAACGGATAAACATGGAAATTATTATTAAAATTAACAAAAAATATAAAATTTTCCAAAACTTTAAGTGTGTCTACTGACTCAGATTCTTATTTTCAATTATTTCCTGGATTTTTCCCGTTTTATTTTAATTCCCGGCCATTTCCTGTATATTAATAATTCCTGTATATTAATAATTACCTAATGTTTGAAGACCAGTATATGTGCGATCGAGTTTCAAGTGATGAATTATATCCATCGGTTTGTTCAAAACATTTTTGAAATGCAATTGCACTCGTAAAGGAAATTCGCCCCATCCTCGCCTTGATAAGTGAAATGGTGGAGACCTTGAAATAAAAAAGAAAATGTTATTTCCACTCTAGAAATATGCACATGCAAAGAATTTATGAAATATTATTGAATTGTTTCATTAAATTAATTAAATTAAAACTAATGTTTATTTAATTCATTTTCTTACATAAAAAATAAGGTCATGTCATGAATAAAAACAAAAAGGAAAGTAATTTTTACTTAAATAATTAGGAGTTAGAAAAAAATTTAAATAAATATTCTTAGTTCTTATTTGAAACAGCATTATGATTTGGTACATAGCCCATTTAAAAAATAAAAATTGCTTTTCCACGTCTTACCGCCTTAATCTATATATGTTAACAAAATGATTACCTATACTTTTTTGTCGTTTTTTTTAAATTGTTTTGAACTTTTACAAGACATTTGATGTTATGTATTATGTAAAACTTAACAAAAGAAGGTTATTCTTTTTTTCATGCAAAAATATATTTTCTAACCATTAAAGTTTTAGGGGAAAGTTACAAATCAAAGTCGAAATACTGTACAGAAAAAGGGTTTAAGAAATACATCAAATAAACGGAAAATAGAAGTATTAATCTTACTTTATTTCATAGAAAAAATAAAATTCAACAAAAGGTATTTTATATGATTTTAAACAGAGGTAAATCAAATGTACCAACTTTAAAAAAAAGTTTTAAATTGACACAATATTATTATTATTAAAACTTATTATATTGATTGAGCTGATTAAACGAACAAACAATACATGTGCTGATTTAAAAAAATCTGATTGGACAATTAAAATTTGCAGTTATACTACATTTAAAAAAAGGACTGTTGAGAATATAATTAATATTTATTATTTTATTAAAAAAGGAACAAAAAAGTGTAAGAAAGACCATTAATTTTTACTTAATTTATACTAAAAAGGAACTTTTACTAAACCGAAAAAAGTAGCTTTCAGTAGTATTACCTAGAAAAAATTAGCCAAATAGTAGCCTCGTGCGAAAAAATTGGCTTTTACTAACGAATAGAAGGAGAATGAGAGGCCTGTTATTGAGTTTTAATTGTTTTAACAGTTTTATTGCACTTTAATTTTTCCTGAGAATGTCAAAAAATAAGTGGGTAGGCCCTGAGTTAATGACCAACTTATTAAAAATCATTATTACTATCAAATTTTTAATAATTTTTAATAATTAATGAAGGGAACGCAAGCGACTTTCATAAAAAATTCCAAACTGCTTCTATGAACAAATATTATAAAAATCTGTAAAAATCATGGAAAATCCCTTGAAATTGGTAAAATCTCCTATGAACTCCCTTAAATCCTGTGGAATTCATTGTCACTTTAAATCCTTTGAAAGTTTTTTATTTCATTCATATATGTTTTAGAAACTTCGAAATCTGTAGAATTTACAATATGGATTTAAAATATCCATAAATTATATCTATATTTATTATCATATAATTTATTGTATGATATCCATATATCCATATTTATATCCATTATATACATATTATATTAACATAATTATTTTTTAATTTATATTGATATTCTTTAATATCTATTTAAAATATCCCTTGAAACAAAATTTATTTTATACACTAAAGTTCTACAGCAATTTGTTGAAGTTCCTTCCAATCCACTGAAATCTTAAAAATCGCAATAATTCTTGTGAATAAATAAAAATCATATGAAATCCCTTGAATAAAAATAAAAATTCATTAATTTATTAAATTTATCTGAAAAAGCCGTTCAAATCCCTAGAAATCTTTTAAATAATTCGAGATTCCATTTTTTGTAAATCTTCTAAAACTCTGTAAACTCCCTCGAAATATTCGGCAGTCCCTAAAAATTCGTTAAAAAACTTTTATATCCCTTAAACCTTTTTTTATTATTAC
Organism: Druon quercuslanigerum; assembly: GCA_010014905.2. NCBI lineage: Eukaryota > Metazoa > Arthropoda > Insecta > Hymenoptera > Cynipidae > Druon > Druon quercuslanigerum. Next base: position 22,470 of record JAAAKG020099581.1, on the reverse strand, counting down.
GAATCCCTTGAAATTTTGTGCATTTATTTTCTAAAGTTCTCTAGAAATCCCTTAAAATGTTTCGAAATTTATTAAAATCCCGAAAACTTTTTGAAATAAATGAAGGTCTTAGAAAATACATTGAAATCTTTGAAAACCCTACGAAATTCTTTGGAATTCGTTGAAGTTTTTTAGAATACGTTTCAAAATAACTTAAAACCTTTTAAATCCTTTAAAATTTTTGCATGCCCTTCATATCCCATGAAATTTTTTTAATTTGTAGAAATCTATTAAAACCTTTAGAAATCGTAATAATTCGTAACAATAAGCAGAACTCGTTTAAAATGCCTATAAATCTTTAAAATTATTAAAGATTCATTAAAAGCCTACAATCTTGTGAACTTACTTAAAGTTTCCCAAATTAATTTAAAAATCTCTTAAAATATGTATAAATATATTTAAATCCCGCTAATCCTTAGAAATAAATTATGTTCATATAAAATCCATTGACACGTTTTTAAATTCTACAAATTTCTTTCATATTCCTTATAAAATTGTTTAAAATCTTTGGGAATCCTAAAAAATTCATTGGCATTCTTTGAAATTTTTTAAATCTATTGAGATTTTTTGGAATCTTTCAAAATAACTTTAAAACCTTTTAAAACTTTTGAAATGTTTGTATGTCTGTATCCCTTGAAATTCTGTAAATATTTAGAAATCCGTTGAAATTAAATTATTTTTATTCCCTAAAGTTGCCTAGAAATTCGCTAAACCTTACACATTTGAAGGAAATAATAAAATATATCTTCTGGAAAACCCCACCCTTTTTTATTCTTCTATATATTTTTTAAAAGATTCTACTAATAGAAGAAAGGCATCTTATCAGCATCATGCGGGCTAAACCATTTTTCATTTCAGGAGGATTTTTTCCCCAAAAATTTAATTTTTTAATTTTTTCCGTAAACTATTAAAAATATCAGGAAAGAACAAATGACATTTTTCATCCAAGATTTTTAGAAGTGCGGAGGGTTTTAGAATAAAACGACGAACACTATTAGAATCAAAAAGAAAATAATAAATATTTTCATTAGGTCAAAAGTTATTGAGGTTTAAATACAAAGTTCGAGTTTTTTTTAAGCACAAAATTTAAAAACGCATAACTTTTCAGAAAAATGTTTCTTTTGCAAATCGGAGTATCGCCTAATTTCCTCTAAAAAACTACACCTTTCGTCTCCTAAAAATACTGTAATTTCAAGTGTAGGACCCTGCCTTATTTGAAATGGATTCGGTCTTAACAACCCTTAAAAATCTTCGAAAATCCTACAAAATTCTTTAACATTCCTTGAAATAAAATTTATTTTAATCCCTAAAATCCCTTGAAATTTAATTTAATTTAAATTATTTCGCAAAATTATATATAAATCTCTTTAAATTGAGCAACAAATCTTTGAAAATCCTACAAACATCTCATATCCCTTGAAATAATTTGAAATCATGCTAATTTCTAAAAAATGTATACAGAAAAGTAATTCCAAGTCTATATTGAATTTCCTGTAATATTTTTTCGTAAGGGTACAGTGACCATAACAGTCAATTACAAACCGAACAGGTTTCCAATTCTGAAATAAATTATTAAACTCAAAAAATTTACGAAAAACATGTAATTCTTTCTAATTCTGAAAAAAATAAATGGCTAGACTGTTCCTAAATGCAATCTCAGGTCTAAATTTACTTTGAATAAAACATTTGGAAAAAATAACCTTTATATATAATGCTTTGGGATTTTTTTTAATTACTTGAAGGCTTTTAAATCCTTTACAATTTTATGAGTTCAGGGTGGCCGTTTTAATCAAAGAACAAAATTCCCGGTCTTTTCCCGGTTCGCAAACAATTTTCACGACCCATGAAATTTAAAAATCTGAACACTAAACCTAAAAAATGTTCCATTCGAAGTAATAAAAACTGAACTGCAAATTCTTAATTTCAAATTTTGAAAATTGAAATTTAAACGTTGTTTAATTCAACAATTTTTTATGGAAATTCTCAATAATTTATACGTATAAAATGGAAGCTACTAACGCTTTTCAACTAAACGATTTTAAATTGAATGCAATTAGACTGCCAAATTAGAAATTTTAAACTTTTATAAACTATAGAGTTCCAAGATTTAGATTCAGTTCAAAAAATATAAATCCATGTTAACATTTTCAATGCTCTAAATTCAAGAATCAATCAATGAATTTAAAGATTTTCGAAATTATACGATTTTAGGCTATTTTAAATTCTACTTCCATCTCAGAATTAGTTTCAAATTGAAATTCCCTTTTTAAATCCGGAATTTTAATGCTTTTCGAAAAATGCCCGGTTCAAATCCAGAATTTAATTGCTTTTCAAAAACTCGCTATTTAAACTAATTGTAAGAATTATAATTTTTTGTAATATTCCCTGTTCCAATTTATAATTGTAATTTTTTTGAAAATATTTCGCTTCAACTTAGAATTAGAATTCACTATTAAAAAATTCCCAGTTTCAGCTCGGAATTTATTTAAATTTTACATTCCCTGTGCCAAGAAAAATTATCATTCTTTTAGATAAATACTAGTTTACAACTCAGAATTGGTTAAAATTTTTAAATTTCCTGCTTCAACTCAGAATAAAAATTCTTTGGGAAAATTTCCTGTCTCACTTCAGAATGTTCTTCCTTTTTAAAAATTTGAAAATTACCGGGTTCTTAGTCAAAATTATTATTATTCTGGATAAATTCCGGCTCTAACTATAAATTTGTAAAAGATTGAAAATTCCCTGTTCAAACTAAAAGTTAAATTATTTTTATTTAAATAGTTTAAAAGTCCTTTAAAATGCTTAGAACTTGTATTTCAAATCTTAAAATATCTATATGTTGATTCAATTTTTTTCAAATTTAAAAATATTATTCAAAGTTTTTCACAATTTCTCAATATCTTTTAAAATCATTCGAATTTCAAATAATTTTTCAAAAGAAAAATCATTTTCAAAGCAGTTATAAAAAATGTTATTATACTTTTCAAGCCTGTTAAAATTCTTAAAAAGCTTCTAAATCTGTTGTTCAAAATCTGCCAAAATCTACGTTTTGTTTTAATTTAGGCCGTGGGCTATCTGACCCAACATTTTGGTACGAATAGGCGGATTTTTTCGGTACACGTAGACGCTTTGTTTAAATTATTTGAAATAATTTCAAAGTTTAAATTAATTTTGAATTTTTGCAACTCTCATGAATATACCGTCAACTTACTCGAATTTTTTCTAAGAATAATAGGCGTTCAAGTGTTATTTATAAAATCATAATTTAACAATTTGACTTATAAATTAAATTTTGTTAAATGGAACAATAAAATGATGAACTGATTTTAAATTAACATACAGATATTTCGAAATATTAAGTAATTGTTCTTTTTCTTAATTAAAAATTTTCAAATTGCATGGTTTAAAAATGGAATAAAAGCCTTTAGCTATAAATATATTATTTTTAACTAATTTAAAAATAAAAATAGTTTATAAAGTGTCAATAGAGTATTCACATTTGTTTAAGACTTTCTTAAAATCTAGAAATTTAAACTTTGTGAACTGATGCCGAATTGTTTTGTACAATCAATTATTTTTTATTTTTTTAGATCTTAAAGTGCATTAAATGTTAACAATAATTTATTAATTTACATTCACAGCTGATCAAATAAAAATGTTTTTATCCAAAATCTTCAATTTTAAATGCTTCTCATTTTCAATTGTTAAAGTCTTTAAAACTGCATTTTAAAATTCTTTTAATTCAAATGTACGCTTAAGAATCTACAATGAAAAATTTCTAAAGTAAAAGATTTCTAAAGAAAAAGATCACAATGTAACTAATTATTTAAAAAACGGTTGAAATCCAGGTTGGATGGATGTTATTTTCTAAAAATTTATAAAATTCCTGGTCAAAAAATAAATTTACGGTCATTTCCCGGTTTTTCTCGGTCTCATAAAATTCCCGGTTTCCCGGTTCAGCCCCCCCCCCCCCTGTGAGCTCCTTCATATCCCTTGAAATAGTTGCAAAAAGATAATTATAGTAAATTTATTATAGAAAAATCACTTTAAGCCTACATTGAATTTCCTATAATATTTTCCCCTAAGGGTATAACTTTTAAACTAAAAAAATGTAGGAAAAAATGTAATTCTTTTAAATTATGAAATAAAAAGTGTCAATTTCAGGACTAAATTTACATTTAATTAAATTATTAAACATTAGAAAAATCGAAAATACTCACGTGACCTCCACCACATCGTTCGGCCGATAACTCGGGTGTAGAAAAAACCTAACTTTAGCAACAAAGTCTCCAATATCAGCATCTCCTTTACTTCCTCTCACATACATGGTCCACTTATGACTAGCCGCATCTTCTCTCCAATCCGGTGGGATCCACTTTGAAATATTTCCCACGACAATTCGTTTTCGCACTTTATGGTGAACGCCTCTAGATGGACATGGTGGTTCTGGAATGGCACTTTTTGGGGGAATATAACGAGGAACTTTCTTTGGTGGTTCTCTTCCGCTGGAGACAGGATGAGCTCGCTTTGCACTTTGCTCCTTCGAATTCTTTTGAGAATTCACATTCTTTTTCTCGCATTCGGAAAATTCGCAACCAGATTTCGACGTTGAGGGAGTCTCTGGATCCAGGAAACGAGGATCTTTAGATGTCGAGGGTATGGCGACATCTATAAACTGAGTTCTTGTGACGCGAGGAGATTTTCCAATGAGTCTCTTCACGGCTGGATGAATTCGAGTCTGCTGCTTCGAATCGCCAACTTCCGTTGCCTGACATTGCTTGCGATTGTAGAAATCTGTGACGATTGCATATCGCAAAAGGTGTAAAGTCTTCAGCGCGTTGTCGAGGCGATCTTGTATTTGAAGGACTTCTTTTTCCTTCGTGTCGATCTCCTTCGAAAATTCTTTCTCGATGATCGCGTTTATCTTCCTCGCTGTGTTCACGCGAGCTGCAAATTTTAATTAAACATGTATTCCCTGTATTCTTATAGTTTATTTTTATATATATTATATATATGTATATATATATATTCCCTGTATTTTTCTCTTCACTATTTTAAAAAGTAACTTGTAACTTAAGTTACTTACGATTTTTTCAGTAAATTGGAACTTTAATTTTAGTTACTTTAAAGTCACTTTGTTTTTTTTATTGCGGGTCACTTATGGGTAAAAAATTTATCTCTTTTGGTTGAGGATCAAGCTATTTTTAAATGTTAAATGATAGATTCTTCCTTATGTCTTACGATCCACATAAATTAAAATAAAATTGAGCCAAACACCATTTTTTCAAACTTAAAATTTATTTTATTAAAAACTCCTATGTCAATCCTTAACGTTTCTGTACAATGCGTACCTTTTTTAAAAGGATTTAATCTGATTAACCTGAGTTATCGAAGTTCGAATTACCAAAAACATTAGATAATTTCGTAGAAGTAAAAAAACTTTAATCAATTAAGAACTACATTTTAAAGAAATTGAAAAGAAAGAAAGGATTGATTTGGTTTCAAATAATTATAAAATTAAGCTATTTTGTTGAAAATTCATCTTTTATTGGGTAAATTCAACGATGATTCATCTCTTTTTGTAAAAATGTACGTACATGGTTCAGTTATTTTTTTACAAAATGCGTCTTTTCTTGTTGAAAATTTAACTACTTAGTTAAAATTTAAACTATTTTCTTAAAAAATCAATTGCTTGGTTAAATTATGATAATTTCATTTAAAAATTCATCTCTTCTGTTGACAATTCAACTATTTTGTTTCAAATTCGTTATTTTTTGCAAATATGTCAAATATTTTGGTAGGAAATCCAACTATTTGGCGAACAATGAACTTTTACGTTGAAAATTTAACTCTTTTGTTGCAACTTCGTTCTTTCCATTGGAAAAATGTTGAAAATTGGACTAATTATTCGAAAATTAACTTATGTATTTCGTTAAAAATCTACTTCTTTTGGCAAAAAATCCAACTATTTAATTTTAAAAAATTTTGTTGAAAATGCATTCTTTTGGCTTGAACATTACCACATTTGTTTAAAAGTGTTCTTTTTTATTTGAAACTTCTTTTTTTTTCTTGTAACAAATTATCATATTTTTTTATTAAAAATAACTCCATAATAGCACTGTTTGGTTGACAAATCTGAATAAAAAATCTTTCTAGGTTGGAAATTCCACTAATCTGTTAAAATTCACCTATTTTCTTGAAAATGCAATTTTCTTTTTTTGAAATGTTAGGAATTTTAGTCGTTTAAAACTCACGGTGATTGTTTTTAATCACATAAATAAATTGCCAGTCATTTCTCGCTTCGAAAACACTTTCCCGGTTAATGAAACTTAAAAATTCGAACTCTAAAGCTAAACAATTTTCCATTCAAGTAATAAAAAATTAACTGCAAAGGATTTAAAGTAACTTTGAGTTATAAATATTTAAAATTGATCGAATAAAATTTAAAAAATTAAATTATTTTAATTTTAAATAGTTTTTAAATTATTGGAAAGCTTCAGAATTTCAAAATATTGAAACATCTAAATGTTTTGTTTTAAATTTATTCAAAACTTAAATTATTTTCGATTCGAATTCTTCGTAGATTTGTTTTTACATTCTGAACAACTAAAAATACTTCTTTAAAATCTTTCAAATTCATTTTTGACAATTTTGGAAATCTTTTCAAATATTCTCTTAAAATTAAGTTTTCAAACCAAAAACCAATTTTAAATTTTCCTAGAAACCTTGAGAAAATATTTTTTTACTCTTTTGAAGGCTTTCGTAATTCTTGAAAAGCTTCTAAATATTTTGTTCAAAATCTGCAAGAATCTATATTTTGTTTTAAATTCGGTTATTTGCACCGAAATTTCGGTACCAATAGCCGGATTTTTTCGGTATACGTAGACACTTCGTTTAAATTAGTTGAAATCATTTTAAATGTTAAAATAATTTTTAATCCTTTTTGACTTTTCAAATACCTCTTCAACTTCTTCCATTTTTGTAGGAATCATAGGTGGGCCATATTTATTATGCATCAAAATTCAACAATTTTACTGGTTAATTAAATTTTCTCTAATAGAACAATTGAAACTGTGACGTTCAAAGTTTATTTTTTTGTTCAATTTTAAATATTTGATTTATAATTCCTGATTTTACATTAACAAAGAATACATTAGTTCTAAATATTAAGCGATTGTTACTTTTCTTACTTAAATAACGTCAAAATTATAAATTTCAAATTTCAAATGTTAGAACAAAAAAAAATTTAAGTTTAATAAAAGTCCTTAGTATGAGTAGATTATTTTAAAGTTATTTAAAGATTGAAAATAGGTTATAACATTTCAATTGGACGTTTGCATTTCCTTAACTACTAAGACTTTCCAGTTAAAAAATTTAAATTTTTAACGTAAAATCTGAACATTCTAAAACTGTGGACTGATTCCAAATCATCTCGTAAAATCAATTATTATCGCTTGTTAATCCTCAATGTATAGATCAGTTTTAAAAATCTTTATAATTTATATTCCCATTTGATCAACTAAAAACAGGGTGGCTATTTTAAGCAAAGAAAAAAATTCCAGGTTTTTTCTCGGTTCACAAATATTTATCACAGTCAATGAAATTTAAAAAATTACACTATGATACCAATATTTTTTCAAATTTAAGTGATAAAACCTGAGCTGCCAATTAAAGTACTCAAAGTGGAACTCTTGCATTTTAAACTTTAAAATTAAAGTTTAACACTTTTTTCATTCGAAAACGTTGAATTCAAATGCTCAATAATTTACACGTGCAGAATGGAAGCTTTTCAAGATTTTTTAACTAAACAATTTAAATTTAAATGCAATATGTTTAAAAGGTTCAATTCCTTAAATTGACGAATCAATGAACGCATTGCAATTTTTTAAAGTATATCATTTTAAGCAATTTTAAGATAGAAACATTAAAAATTGAACGATTAATTTTTTTTAACTGAACACAACTTTCAAAAATCAAAATTTATAAAATTTTAAATTTTAAAAAAAATTTCAGAACTTCTTAACATCTTCTAAAATAGTTCGCATTTTTCCTTATTTTTTTCAATCCTGTAAAATTGAAAAAAAATTTCCTTAAAATCCTTTTAAAATTCTTTTGAAGCTTCGTATTTTTTTTTGCTCGAAATCTACCAAAATCTATATTTGATTTCAAATTAGGCAGCGCACTATTGGCATAGAAATTTGCGTACAAATAGCCGCATCTTGTCGAGGTACACGTAGACATTTTGTTTAAATTATTTGAAATCATTTCAAATTTTTAATTCATTTCAAATTTGTTCAAAACTTCTAAAAAAGTTCTTCAACTTTCTGATTTTTCTAAGAATAACAGGCGTTAAATTGCTATTTATATATCGAAAATCAATAATTTAAATCGCACATAAATTTTTTGAATAGAAAAATTAAAATGGTAAATTTCAAAGTTTAGTTTTTTTGTTTAGTTTTTAATATTTAATTTACAATTACTGGTTTTAAATTAACAGTCAGATATTTCTAAATATTAAGTAATTGTTCATTTTCTTAATTGAAAAATTTCAAATTGCTTGGTTTAAAAATGGAATATTTTAGACTGAAAAAATATTTGAAAAATAAAAACCTTTGGTTATGAATATATTATCTTGAAGTTATTTTAGAAATGAAAATAGTTCATAAAGTTTCGATCGAGGATTGACATTTGTTTAACTAATAAGACTTTTTAATTCGTTAAGGGAAATTTAATTTTTAAAATAATGAAGTAATGTATATACACAGTTGATCAATTAAAAATATTTTAAATCAAAAATTTTGGTTTTTAAATTCTTCTAATTTTTAATAGTTTAAGTCTTTAAAAAAAGTTAAATAGAAAATAGAAAATGTTTAAAGTTAAAGATTTTTGAATAACGCATTCTAAGCTGAATGATATATTTAATGAATAAATCACAATTTAACTAATTATTTGAAAAACGGTTGAAATCAAAGTTGAACCGAATTTTTATTCTAAAAATTTTGTAAAACTCCTGATCAAAAATTAAATTTACTGTCATTTCCCGGTTTTTCCCGGTCTCATAAAATTCGCGGACATTTTCCAGCTTTCCCGGTACTGCGGCCATGATGTAAAAAGGTTTTTTAACGAAAATTGTCGATTTCAAACGCTACTACTTTTTTATTTTTCAAGACATTAAAACTGCACTTGAAAATTCTTTAAATGAAAAATATACGCTCTAAAATTAAAATCTAAATTAGAAAATTTTTAAATGAAAGATTTTCGAATGCTGCAATATAATATGAATGATATCATAATGTAAAAAGATGAAAATGTAACTTATTATTAAAAAAACTGTTGAAATTAAACTTGTAAAGATTTTTTTCTACAAATTCGTAAAATTCCCGGCAAAAAATAAATTCAATACAATTTTGGGGCTTTTCCGGGTCTCATAAATTTCCGATTTTCCGGTCCAGCGGTCATTCTGGAAATTGAACCATACAAAAAGAGTTTTCTTTCAAATTGGAAATATTTTAGGCAGTAACAAAACCAGTTTAAAATCTGATACTGCAGGATATTCCGCGTGACATCTCTACGACTCAAATTTAGTTTTATTCTAAATTAACATTTAACTAATGCCTACTTTAAAAAAAAATTAAGTTTATATGAATTATCATCTGAGTGGTTTTGATTTTTAAATGATAAAATAAAGGAAGTGAAAAAAGTAACTATTTAGGTAACATGATAACTAGTTACTGAATAAAAGTAACTAAACCAACACTGCTATTTAATATTAAACAAATTTCCATTTAAAAATTTAAATAAAAAAATAAAATAATGTTGAAAATATTTCAAAAATTTGAAAATTGGAGGCGTTTAAAGTTACAAAATGTACAATTAGAAGCAATCAACGGTCTCTATAATTGAGGGACTGATAGCAAAAGTAGACAAAAAAGAAGTCGGAGCCAAAGTGGGTTTACTTTTTCTCAGCGGGAAAACGGATTAGGTCATACGCTACGACCAAAAACGAGTTAAAAATTTAACTCGTTTTTGCTCGTAGCGCATGTCTTAATTCGTTTTTCTTTAGATAGCGACGGGATTATGGAGAATTAATAAAATTAAAGGATTCATCTCCATAACGGCTCACGCAAAATTTCAACGATATAGGAGAATCAAAAAACGTTTTCACAAATCGAATTTGTAAGTTAGAAAAAAACAAATGTATTCTTCCGAGATATATCAATGCTAAATTGATGCCTCAAAGGTTGGATTGGAAAATTAATATATTGATTAATTTATAAGCAATTGGTTGGTCATTCAATACTATGAATGATAAAAATAATACATTTTTAATTACATTTCTTTCCTTTTGGATCCATTTCAAAAATATTATTTTTTAAACGAAATTAAATAAGTTTTATTATGCAAAATCTTTAGCCCACTCTTTGTGTATAACAATACTGCATGCGAATGGTTTCCCTGGAATCGGTTGCGATTCATCACTTGATTCACATTAAATCTGAATAATTTATAAAAAAGAGTTTTTATATTGAAATAATAAAAGTTATTAAATAATTTTGTGTTTTCTAAACAATTTTTATAAATAGTTATTCACATTAGGTATTTATAATGTTATAAATAAAGGTCCTGCGGAATGGAGCTAAAATTTATCAGCAATGATACGCAGTTTTCATATTTAGTCATTAAATAAAAATTGATGCTTATTTCAATAAACTTAATTAAGAAACGCACTGCTAGGCTATTTTTTGATATACTAACTTATGGTTCTCATAACGTAATCAAATGTCAGTAAGTAATTTATAAAATAGAGGGGCATTTCAATGACAACCAACATTTATTATTGTTGAGAACTAGAAGGGCTGATAATCAAAGATCACTAGAAAAAGAGTCGGAGAAAAAGTGAGTTATTTGTTTTGGCCCACACCCACGTCTAAAAAGATGTATTGAAAAATGTTGCTAGGTTTCGTGAGAACGGAATGAAAAATAACTAAAATAATAATTTCCGAAGCACAAACTTTTCGAAAAAATTAAAATTCCCAAAAGAAAAGAAAATTCTGAAAATATTAAATATTCTACATAATATTAAATATCTTTTAGGGTAAACGTGAAAATCGACAATTTACAATTTTACCGGCATTTGAAATTTCGGCAACTTTACTACTTTCAAGGATTTAATATTTCGTTAATTTACTATTTTTGGGAATTTTCAAATTGAATAATTGATTATTTTCCGGAATTTGCGAATTCGGGCTTTAAAATCTCGAAAATAAAATTTTTTGCAGTTTTGTTTTCTTTTGAAAATATTGATTTTTTCGGTTTCTGTTTCGGCAATTATTTTTATTTTCTTACATTTTTTCACATTTGGTAATTTGAAAATACGGCAAAATGATGTCATCCCGAGAAAATTTCACTATTAATTGTTCAAATGATGAGTGATAATTATTAATTCATTTATTAACAGTCCTAGGGTTTATGATTTTACCAGTGGTGATAGCGACGATGAAGAGTAATATTGTAGTAGCAAACAATTTATATCAGGAAAAGTCTATATAATTGCACTATTTTCATGTTCTAATTAAATTTTATATCCTCACTGCTTAAGAAAATAAGAATTAAAAACATATACTTAATACTTTATTAAATTTTTTTCTAAAAATCTATAATTTTGTAACACCACAAGTAATATTTTTCTCATCCTGAAACAGGACTAATTTTTTAAAAACAATAATTTTAAACCGATATTTAACTTGAATAACAATGAATAGAAGAATTGTATTTTTTCTTGTAATTGTGGACACCACTGTATTGAAAATTTATTACTATATGATTTTATATCAACTATCCACGTTTTGAGACACCCTGAATCCGAAAAACAGGGTTTTAAGAATGTGCCCGCCTGTCTGTATGAATGTCTGTCTGTCTGTGAGAACGATAACTTTTGAAAAAATTAATCTATTAGATTGGCCTTTGGTACACTCTTTAAGTTTCCTAAACTAAAGGCCAAGTTCGTTAGTCAGCCATTTTGGATAAAAATTCAAAAAGCGAGCAGATTTTGATTATTTTTTAGACCACTTTTTTTCAAGATTCAAAAAATCGTAGTATTGAAAAATTTGAACAATTTATCCTAATGACTTTTTTTGCAAAACCAAAATTAACACGAAAATGAAGATTTTAAACAAAATAACGCACGATATTAAAAAAGTCAAGAAAAGAAAAATGTTGATTATTGAGTGCACTACAAGATTATCATATTAACTTTTTGAATTTTCTTGAAAAATCGAATATTCAAGTTTTGTCATCATAATAATGGAAAATCCAAAAATTATATTTTTTTATTTAAAATTTTCATAGTATTTCAAAGATTCGCAAATATATAAATGCACTTAAAAAAAAATATATACAAAAACATAAACATAAACATAAAGCACTAACCACCTATGATCCTCCGTTGAAACAAATACCCCCCCCCCCCCATTAATCAAAGTTTCATGGGAACACGAAGCGGTAGAAAACTCAATTGACAAAGTCTGGGTCACTGAGGTTAGAGATATAATTTAGAAGTTAAAAAACGGTAAGCCTGCGCAGTAGACCGTATGTGTAAAATTTAAATCCTAAAAATAACATTGCAAAAGAGCAAATTTTAGTTTATGGAAAAACGACAAAAGTTGCAATAAAATGTTTAACAACATTTTTTTTGAATGCGCATTTTTTTAAACGAGACAATGAAACTACGTCTGTCTATTTTAATACCAATGCCTGCCATGAATTATAATAATATGTATATATGGGAATGATATACAATTTCAGGGACAAAGTAGAGTGCGAAGCACGAGATACGTGATGAGGATGTGATCTTCAAAGCTGAAGGAGCTTTAACAAAAGAGAATTCACAATCACCAAATTACTGACGTCGATGCTTTGGACTTTAGTTTTAAAAAGTCTCTGGACAAAGACCGAGCGCATAGCGCGAAGCGCGAGAACCAACAGTTGCGCGCTCTAGACGCGCTTAAAATTGCGAGCGAAGCGAGCTTCGCGTGCGATGAGCATGTGCCTACGAAACTGCCAGATTTAAAAAAAATCATTTTCTACCGCTTCAATAACAGAGAAATTAAAAAAAAAATTATAACATTTTTAGCCACAATTGACCCTAGAACTACTGATAAATGAATTCATAATTATTACTAATCGTTTCAACAATTAGTAATGACATTTTCTCGGGATGACATCATTTTGCCGCATTTTCAAATTACCAAATGCGAAAAAAGCAAAAAAAAATGCCGAAAAAGAAACAGAAAAAATCAATATTTTCAAAAGAAAACAAAACTACGAAAAATGTTTATTTCCGGGATTTTAAAGCCAGATTCCGCAAATTCCTGAAAATACTCCATTGGCCATTTTTTAAAATACCCACAAATAATAAATAGTAAATTGTCGATTTTCAAATTTACCCTAAAAGGTATTTAATTCAAACTTTTTAGACGTGGGTGTGGGCAACAACAAATAACTCCATTTTGCTCCGATTATTTTTTTAGTGCTCTTTAACTATCAGCCCTTCTAGTTTTTACTGATAAATAGTTTTGAAAAACGGTGCTTAACAATAATAAATGTTGATTGTCATTGAAATACTCCTCTTTTTTATAAATTAGTTATTGACATTTGATTAAGTTTAATAGAACTATAAGTTAGTATATCAGAAAATAGCCTGGGAGTGCATTTCTTAATTAAGTTTATTGAAATAAGCATCAATTTTTATTTAATGACTAAATATGATAACTGCGTATCATTGCTGATAAATTTTAGCTCCATTCCGCAGGACCTTTATTTATAACACTATAAATACCTAATGTGAATAACTGTTTATAAAAATTGTTTAGAAAATACAACATTATTTAATAACTTTTATTAATTCAATGCAAATCAAGTGACGAATCGCAATTGATTCTAGGGAAACCATTTGTATGCAATATTGTAATTCACATAGATTAGGCTAAAGATTTTGCATATTAAAATTTATTTAATTTTGTTTAAAATATAATAATTTGGTACTGATCCAGTAAGAAATAAATGCAACTAAAAATGTATAATTTTAATTATTTACATCATTAAATGTCCAACCAAATGCTTATGAATTAATCATTATTACTGATTTAAAAATAATATAATATTAATTTTCCAATCCAACCTTTGAGCCATCAATTAAACACTGATGTATCTCGGGAGAATATTTTTTTCTAACTTACAAAATCGATTTGCGAAAACATTTTTTGATTTTCCTATATCGCTAAAATTTCGCGCGAGTCATTGTGGTGATAAATCATTTAATTTTATTAATTCTCGATCATCCAGACGCTATCGAAAGAAAAATATCATCGTAGTCAAGAACGAATCACAAGTCCATTTACAGTTAAACCGAATGGAAATATGAGTGCAAGCAAAAATTGGTTAACTTTTTCTTGGAGGAAAAACGAATTAAGCCATACGCTACGAGCAAAAACGAGTTAAATTTTTAACTCGTCTTCGGTCGTAGCGCGTGACCTAATCCGTTTTCCCGCTGAGAAAAATTAAACCCACTCTTGCTCCCGACTTCTTTTTTAGTCCGCTTTTGCTATCAGCCCCTGAATTTTGAGTTGTCTGATCTTTAAACTTTTTAGATAATAAACTTAATTCACATAATAATAGTAAAAAGATTGAATCATTACAAGAAGTTCCCCTGAATAATAAAAATTCAGATACAATACATTTATAACTTACATAAAGAATTCTTTAATTATTATTAAGTTTGATTTAACTGCTATTTTATTTTAATTCTCTTACCATTTTCTTCGAAAGCCTGTTGCTGCGATTGATCATTTGGCACCGAACCTGCATAATCTGGATCTTGATCATCATCCAATGTGTCCTTTGAAGTGTTCATTTATCTGCTAAATGCCTAGAATAATTAGGAAGAAATCTTGAACATTTATTCAATAACATATGGATAATTTCAAATTAACTTTGGAATCATATTATATTTTTTTAAGTAAACGGTATCATAAACTATAAAAATCATCAATAAAATCTAGACTAAGTAATTTTCATTAAGGACTACTTTTTAATATCATTACCATTATCATCATTATCATTTAAATTCATCAATTTTCACGACTCAAAATTTAAAATTCGAAATAAAGATTCATTAATTTGGAATATTTTTAATATAAAGTGATCTAATTTTGAAGGGTTTCTTACAATATGCAATTTAGTTTTCATGATTGGTGAAGGAAAATTCTTCAATTTTTAAGATTTTTAATTACCCTTGAATTTTGAACATATATAAATCAAAATTCTTGAATTTTAATTTATTTTGAAGATCAAAAGTAAAAAGTTTCCAATTTAAAATATTCCAAAATAGTTAATTTTTCACGTTAATCATCAGAATGACCGCTTTTTATTTGTAAAACTTAAAACTTGAATATTTTTTGATTGCAATTAAATTTTCAACATTTAAACTTTAATTTTGAAGATTTCAATTCAAATTTCTAAAAGATTGAAAAGTCTACTATTTGGCTTGAAATTTATCTCGTTAGGTTAACAGTTATTTGGCTGAAAAATGAATTATTTTATTGAAGATGCAACTATTGTGTTGAAAAGTCATCTTTTTTGCTAAAAAAATCAACTACTTGATTGAAAAATGAACTAGTTAGATAAAATTATCTCGTTTCTTTAAAAACTAAATTCTTTAGTTAAAAATTCATCCCATTTATTTAAAAAGACAACTGCTTAGTTCAAAATTAATTGAATTTACCCCTATTTTTATTTTAAATCAAATTCTTTTTTTTACAGAAATATCAACTATTACATGCTTCGTTTGAAATCATCTTTTCTGTTAAAAAAACAACTACTTGGTTTATGTGTAAACTTGAATTATTTTCTGAAAAATTCATTTCATAAATTAAGGATTCATCATTTTAGTTGAAAATCCAAATTTTTGGTCGAAAAGTCATACATATAAGTTAAAAATTTCACTGTTTTGCAGAAAATTCATCTTTTGGGTTGAAAATTTAAATAAGTAGTTAGAAAATAATAATTTTATTTTAATTAATAATTTTTGGTTTGAACATAACATTTGTATACTGTTGATGGAGCCATTTTTCTTTTTCTGGTAGATAATTATTCTTTTTGGATGGAAAATTAACCCTTTCTCTTTTTTTTTTATATTTAATTACATTTTTTTGTTGGAGTGTCAACTATCACATGTTTTGTTGAGAGTTCATATTTTGTAGTTGTTCAAAAAATAACTACTTGGTTTAAAGTTGAACTACTTTATAAAAAATTAATTTGATTGGTTGCGCATTCATCAGTTTAATTGAAAATTCAACTTTTTTGTTGAAAAGTCATACTTACAGGATGAAAAATTAATCTTTTTGGTTGCAAAGTTAACTAATTAGTTGAAATTTTAACTACTAAGTTCATTTTTTTAATTCGCCTCTTTGATTGAAATTTAACTATTTTGTTAACATTTTCTTTGTCTTTTTTGGTTAAAAATTAATTTTTTTGACTAAAAATTTAAAGATTCCACCTTTGGTTGAAAATTAATTTTTTGTAGAAAAGCCATGTATTTTGTTCAAAATTCGCTCTTTTGGGTAGAAAATTAACCTTTTTTTTTGTTAAAAATTGAACTACTTGGTGGAGAATTAAAATATTTTGTTAAAAATTCGTTCTTTTTCTTAAGATTCAACTCGTTGAAGAGTATTACTTTTTTATTTATTACTTTTTTGTGTTTTAAAAAGAAACCCATAAACTAAAATTTAATTCTTGCATTTTTGGCTGAAAGCTGACCTTTTTTAGTTTTAACATTGAACATATTTGGTTGAAATCTGATATATGTCGGAGAAAATTCGTCCTTTCGTAGAAAACTAATATTTTTGGTATAGCAGGTATCTTTCTGGGTTGAAAATGAAATTTTTGTTGAGAATTCGATTTTTTGGATGGAAAATATATCATTGACAATTCATCAATATTAACGATTAGCGATTGAAACTTCTTCCATTTTTATGCTTTTCAATTAAGGATTCATTAATTTTGAATATTTGCAATTTAAAATGATGTAAGCTTGAAGGATTTTTTGGAATATACGAAATTCAATTTTCAAGAATTACAAGGAAAGTCCCTTAATTTTTAAGATTTTTTAATGTGGAACATGTGTAAATAAAAATTCGAAAATTTGAATGAGTTGGAAGATCGAAAGTCAAGCCTTTTTAATTCTAAAACTTCCAAAATGAAGACATTTTTAATGTAAATCATCGAAATTACCGAGTTTCCCATTGTGAAACTTAAGACTGGAATGATTTCAAATTGCATTTAAATTTTCAAAATCTAAACACTTAAATTTTTTAGATTTTCAATTATAATTTCTACAATTTTCACGAGTTATATTTTAAAATTCTTGAGTTTTAAAATATAGAATTAAAAATTATTCAATTTTTAAGATTTATGTTTTAAAGTTATGTAGCTTTCAGTGTTTTTTTTTTAATTCCATTTTTAAGATTTAGAATTAAAAATTCGCCAATTTTAACGAAACGCAATTTGAAATTCTTCCCTTTTTATAATTTATAATTAAAGAATCATTAATTTGGAATTTTTTTCACATAAAAATTATGTAATTTTTAACACTTTGTTGGAATATGCACTTTAAGCTTTAAGATTTTTACCAACAAATTCTATAATCTTTAATATTTTTTTTACTCTTCAATTTGGAACATATATAAATCAAAATTCTTAAATTTGAATCATTTTGAAGATCAAAAGTCAAGCCTATTTAATTTCAAATCTTCCAAAATGAAGACGTTTTTTAATGTGAAGCAACAGAATCGCCGCATTTGCTATTGTAAAACTTAATACTTGAACTATTTTTTATTGCATTTAAATTTTCAGATTAAAAACACTTCAATTAAAAATGCTAAAATTTTAAAATATAGAATTGATAATGATTCAATATTGCAGATTTACATTTTGAAGGTATGTAGTTTTTATCGATTTTTAAAAGAATAATTCAAATTTAAAGAATTATAACTGAAAATTAATCAATTTTCATGACTCGAAATTTAAAATTCTTCCATTTTTATGATTTTAAATTTAAGATTCATTAATTTAGAATATTTTTAAATTAAAGTGATTTAATTTTGAACGCTTTCATTGAATATTACTTTTCTTCTTTAAGAAGATTTCTACCTTTCTTCTTCTTAAATTTTAATGATTTTAAAGATCAAAAGTCAAGAGTTTTCAATTGCAAATGTTTCCAAATGATAAAGTTTTTAATGCTAATCATCAGAATTACCGCTTTTTATTTGTAAGACTTAAGACTTGAATAATTTTTGCATTTAAATTTTCAAAATTAAAACTTCAATTTTGAAAACTTTTTAAATTAAAATTTCTAGCATTTTGAAGAGTTAGAATTTAAAATTCTTGAAATTAAAAATATAGAGTTAAAAATTATTCTATTTTCAAGATTTATATTTATAATTAAAGTTTAAAATTATATCATTTTCAAGATTTACAATAGAAATTTATTCAATCTTATAAATTTATAAACAGTTTTAATTTATTTTTGGGAAATTCTTATAATTTTTGATTTCTAAACATTTGAAATAATTACTTAAAATATCCCGCGGGATGTACGGAAAAAACTAATTTGAAATAACATAAATATTAATGGTAAACACTATATGTCACTTCAAACTGTCGCAAAGTATATTCATAAAAAGAAATGATCTCCTTCTAAACCTCAATTTTCTATTAAAATTCAAACATTCAATTGAAAAAATTTATTCATGGGTACCTATTATAATTATAAAAAACTCTTGTAGACAATCAGGAATTCTTAAATAAAAACGCAAATTTATTGCAATGCATAAAAAGACAAAGAAATATTTAAAAAATATAACAAAAGCACATTTTTCTATCAATTTCAATTATTTATAGTTGCAACTAAAACAATTTTCATAGCACAACACCCGTTAAATTGTTAAAATGATTAAAAGGTACAGAAGCACAAAAGAACAAAAAGTAAAGAGGTTATGTTTAACCAAAAAGGCCAAAAATTATAAAAAAATTAATGTCACGTATCTCAGAAAGATCATAAGATACTGAGCTCAATATTATTTTTAATAAATATGTCTTCTTATTTGAAAAATTCAAACTAACATTTATATCTTGACTTTAGTTGATAAGAGAATAGCGATTATTTCAGAGGTTGCCGAGTAATTTTTTGAGGTTAAGAGAAGATATTCTTAGATATAAAATAAGACTTATTCACGCAGAAATGTTTGTTGACCATGCTCCTTAACACTAAATACAATCAAACATTTTTAAAACCGTTATCCTTGTGAAATTTTGTAAAGAAACATGTAAAAATAATAAAAATAAACAATTTGACAGACCTGTCAATGTCGAGACATGCGGTGGGGCGTGATGATTAATTCACCACTTATGTTTACCTGGAAGGAACTTTGTAGAAAAACTTTGCATACGGATGTAAAAATATATTTTGCAATATATAAATACGTTCAACCGCAATAAACAGTTCCAGAATATGTAAAAAATGTGCGGAAAATGTAACATTCGATCAATATCAGTGCCCGGTGCCATAACGCCATACAGAACACTGCTGCCAATCTTGAAAACTTTGGGGAATTTAAAAATCAGCAGGGAAGCAACGCTACAGTATTAAGGGCGCCAAATTCAAATTTTTTTATTGATATCCATGGGCGTTTTTGGCCGCCCACTCCCTGAAAATAAATTAAATTTAAAATATAATTTAAAAATTTTATTTTTTGAAAATATTCAACAATTAATAAATCAATTATTAATTTATTATTAATTTAAACTTTTATATCAGTTATCTGTTTTTTATTTTACCTATTTTTTTGAAAATTGAAATAATAAGATTTCAAATAGAAATATATTGATTTTCCAAGAAAATAGTTCAATTTAAAAAAAAAAAGAATTTTCAACTAACAAAAACAACAATATTTAATAAAGAGTTGGATTAACAATAAAAAAAGTTCATTTTGAGTATCAAAGTTGACTTTTCAATTATAAACGATGAATTTGATTATAAAAAAAACATCTTTAAACTAGTATAATTTCTAAACAAAATGGAATGGTAAAATTTAAAGAAAAGGAACCTGAACGTTAACTAAAAAGAAAAAAACTTTTTTTTTTAACAAAATAGTTCTATTTTTAAGCAAAGAGATGACTTTTAAAAAGCAAATTAATAATTATCAAACTATGTCAGGTTTGAGTCAAGTTGTTGTATTTTATAATTCTACTGTTTGACTGAACTAAATATTAGACTTTCGAAACTAAAATAATTTTATTTTCTCATTGGGTTCTATTAATTCAGTTCACATTTACTGATTAAATGAAATTTTTTTCAACCAGAAAAATAAAATGTCAACCAACAGGACTAATTTTCTAACTCAGAAGACAAGTTTTTCCCAAAATACATGAATTTTCCACTAATAAAGCATATATTTTCATAAAAAAAATGAAATAGTTAAACTCTAAAAAAAGAAACCTAATTTTTTGTAAAAAAAGGCTTTTAAGAATAATAGTTTAATTATCAACCAATCAGGAGAATCTTAAAAAGAAATGAATTTTGAACAAAGCAATTGAATTTTTAACAAGAAAAGGAGAATTTTTCACCAAATAGTTGAAATTTCACACAAAAGGAACAAATTTAAAACATAAAACCAAGAATTTTCTACCATAAAAGATGAATGTTCAATCCAAAAGGACAAATTTTTGACAAATCATAAGATTTTTCGACAAAAAATTCATTTTTCGGCACAAAAGATGACTTTTTTACCATGAAAGGTAAATTTTTAATCCAAAAGAACAAATTTTTAACAAAATAGTTGAATTTTCAATTTAAAAAAATGACAGTACGAAATACTTAATTAAATTATCAAGTGAAAGAGGCGAATTTTATTGAAGAATGTTGAATTTTTAATTAAAAAAAACTTAATTTTGAGTTAAGAATGATGAGTTTTTTACCATGAAATATAAATTTTTAATTCAAATAATGAATTAAAAAAAACAGGCGAATTTTCAACCGACAAAGATGTATTTTCAACCAAATGGTCGGATTTTTAAACAAAAAGGTATTTAAATACAACCGAAAACCATTGCATTTTCCAGCCATGAAAACGAATTTTTTAAAGGACAGTTGGATTTTTCACATCGAAATTCAATTTCAACCAATAATTTTCCACAAGTTCAATTAAACGAAGAAAATGACTTTTTAATAAAATAGTTAAATCCTCAATCAAAAAATGAAGTTTCAACAAACGAGATTAATTTTCTGCCCAAGAAGACGATTTTTTCGCAAAATACATGAATTTTTATTTTATAAAGGATACGTTTCTAACAAATATGTAAACGTTAAATTTTCAGGTAAAAACCTAATTAAAATTTTTTTTAGCCAAATAGTCCAATTCTCAACCACAGAGATGAATCTTGGAAAACAAGTGAATTTTTAACAAAGCAGTTTTAACTTAATCCAAGCAGTTGGATTTCCAACCAAAAAAAAATCCCCAAAAAAGATTATTTTTAAACTTAAATACGAATTTTTAAGAAAAATGTAAATTTTCCACCAAAAATACGAATTTTCAACCAAATATGTAATTCAATTCTCCACAAAAATTTGTACTTTTTAAGCCAAAATAATGAATTTTTAACTAAAAAGATGAGTCTTCAGTAAACAAAAAAGAATTTAAAAAAATATTTTAATTTTGAACCAAGTAGTAGATTAAAAAAAAAAAATTTAACCAACTTTCTACCAGAGGTTAAATCTTTACGAAAAAATATGACTTTTAAAATAATAGTTGCATTTTTAACAAAATAATTATATTTTCAACGAAACAGTAGAATTTTTAATGAAGGAGATAAATTCCAAATTAAAAATATAAAAGTAGACTTTTCATAAGATAATAGTTCGATTTTTTTTTATTGGATTCTATTAATCAATTCGCATTGAAGAAAAAAAAGCACGAAAGAGAGGTCTTTTATGAATGACACTTTTTACTGTTAAATACATTTTTAAATTACAATTTTAAAAGCGATGTAATATATTGGAGATTAAATTCACCAAATTTTAAAACATTATATTTTAGAAAATTGTCTTTTTCATAATATTTAAGTGTAAACTGATCGCAACTTTATAAATTTGTATATAAGTTTTCGTTAATTTTTATTCATAATAATGTAACCTTTTTTTTCGTTAACTCAATTTGGAAAAGCACATGGTGACATAGTCTCCCAAAATTCTGAAAATTTCACTTCTAAAAGATTTGTTTTTATCAGGAAAACTAAAAGATTCTTATTATTATTATTACACCATTAAGCCGTTTCCCTTTCGGGGTAGGCGTGACTCACTCGGTAGGGAGGGGAGTA
>JAAAKG020099570.1:0-15948 GCA_010014905.2 Druon quercuslanigerum | reverse complement strand
CAGTTTCGAATCGAACATCACCTTTCGCTTCCACTATCGTGGTAGCATTGTTTGCGAGCTTCAGATAACTTGTTGTAACTGTCACGTTCGTAAATGCACTTTTATTGTTGCACAAATGTGCAGTACAACCAGTACACCAGTACACCAAACATCACTTGAATTTGGCAGATCACTTTTAGCGAAAAAACAATGAGTTGTTTCTGCACGATTTGCGGTTGGGGTTTCTTGCTTTTTCTTGTGGAAGCAATCAGACTCTTTATGTCCTTTTCTACCGCAAAAACCGCATTTGTATTTCGTTTTAGATTTTATTTGGTTTTCTGAGTTTTCAGCTGCATCGTTTCGAGCACCACCACTCTTCCCTTTTTTCGAGAATTTCTGTTTCGAGGTAACGAACATGGCAGTGTTCTCACTCTCTTCACCCCTCCGCTGTCTAGCATTGTGCTCCTCGATTATTTTAATTTTGAGGTTTTCAGGATCGAGTAGAGTGTCTGGCGACTCGATAGCGCAACGGAAACTATTAAAACTACTTGGAAGACTGTAGAGTAGCATAATTGATAAAAGATCACCGTTTACCTCTATTTCCATTGATTGTAGTTTATCGACGGCGTCGAAAAATCCAAAAAGATGCTCTTTCAAGTCGTCCCCGTCCTGCATTTTATGCTGCGTCAGTTGCTTCAGTAGATGCGTAGATGGATTCTAGTTTTTTCCAAAAATCGTGTGACGTAATAAATCCTTTGATTTGGGCCAATTCCAATGGGCTTACACAGAGTATTAGATCTGCTTTTGCCTTGCGATCAGCTTTCAGCCATTCTTTGTGTCTTTCCTCTGATTGTCTTAGATCCTCACCTTCTCCGGTTATTTCGGGTTGTGGTGTTTCGCCGCAGACGTAGGTCCAGTTATCATTTTTTATGAAACGTGCTTCGGCCTGGATCTTCCATGTATGGCGGGATATGATGGGGAGCGTACGTATGTCGGGGTGGTAGATGCATTTTCTTCTGATGTCGAATATGTATCTGGTACCCCGGTATTTGTGGATGGCAAACTGGTCTCGTACATAACAGCTAAGTAAGGTGAGGAATGGTTGGTTTCTAATTAGGCCAACCAAAAATT
This sequence comes from Druon quercuslanigerum, assembly GCA_010014905.2. Lineage (NCBI taxonomy): Eukaryota > Metazoa > Arthropoda > Insecta > Hymenoptera > Cynipidae > Druon > Druon quercuslanigerum. Next base: position 14,838 of record JAAAKG020099570.1, on the reverse strand, counting down.
CACGTTCGTTTCAGCTTTTTCAGTCCATCAGAAATAGCTTCCGATGGTTTACGGTTCGAAGCAGTATCAGACCAAGGACTTGCTTTTAGCGGCGGTCGATCGGGCGGATGATGATGGAGAGTATCACCTCCACGTATGGGCAGCTGCCACTACTACGCAGCTGCACTATGTGAAGGGGACAAAGGAAATCTCCGTCTTTCACCTTCCTTTTCGATTCTTGGGCTGTGATGCTTTGGGTCATAGCTTGATGTAGAAGGTGCGTGTCAACACATCAATGGCTTCGATGTCACCATAGTTCAATGTTCATCTATCATAGTTGTATCATAGTTGTCTCGAGACAACATTTCTAGTCGCGCTGTGGAGTTAGTGTTCATGCAGTGCGCCATTTTTAGGCTGTGCTGAAATTTTTAGCTTTTTGAGGGTTATGATTTCCGTAAAAAACTTTTTTTCTTTGAGCGAAACTACACACACGACGCGTTTTAATTTTATTCACAGTACGAGTTTTCACGTACCTGGGTCCCATAAGCAGTTGGTAAAAATGAGTGCGAGGAGACAAAAAGTATACCTAGATTAACACGTTTTTTTAAGGAAAGGTACACAAGCAGCAGGCTTGAGAGTAATGAGAAGTGCGCGACATCTGTGATGAGTGGGAAAGTTTAAAATATGTTTTTATCTGATCTCTAACAAATGTTTATTTTAGAAATAATAATACTCTTAAAAAAATCTTATCTAATCAAAAAGATATTGATACTACTGAAAATTTATCTGGAATTGTATATCTCATTAAATGTAATTGCTGTGAAAAAAAATATATTGTCGAAACAGGGAGAAGACTAAAAACTAGAGTTTCTGAACATAAAAGAGATTGCAGAGTTGGAAATTTGAACACAGGTCTATTACAACATTGTTGGAATTTAGACCATTATTTCAATTCAGATTTTAACAGTTTAGTAGTCATATGTTCGCCGTCTGTCCATAGCTATTATAAAGTTTGTCTTTCTTTTTATAAGGATGTAATCCTATATTTAAAAAAGTCTCTTTAAATTTTGAGGCTTTCTTCACATTGTTTTAAAAAAATCCTTATACATGTAACCAAGTTGGAGTCTCACCTGATTATTTTTAATATTTGACCTCGATAGCATTGACATGTTTTACTCCCAATTTTGAAGATTTTCGTTTCTCATTTTAAAAACACAGGTATATTTATCTCATTTACTCTAAATTAGTTTATCAATAATTTAATAAAACTGTTGTTATTTATATAATTTTATTTTAGCTTTTTTGAAAAAGGCACGCAGTGATGCCGAAACTTTAGAGCATCATTAATAAACGAACTTTTTTATTAATCTTAGTTTGTTATATATTTTTTTAATGTAATGAAGACCTTAAGACCTACAAAATTACTTACACATATTTACATAACATAATTTTAAAATCAAATCAAGTTGCTTTGGCGCGCTTTCCTCATTTTCGGTTCCTTTAAATTACGCCTTTAGTTTGTACTTATGATTTTACCGCCTTAATGTATGTCTCATTTCTACTTAGTTTGTCTTTCTTTTTATAAGGATAAATTCCTATATTAAAAAAAGCCTCTTTAAATTTTGAGGCTTTCTTTATAATTTTTTAAAACATTTTTATACATCTTACCAAGTTGGAGTCTCACCTGTTTATTTTTAAGATTTGGCCTCGATAGCATTGACATGTTTTACTTCAATTTTTAAGATTTTTATTTCTCATTTTACAAATACAGGTATGTTCATCTCAGTTACTCTAAATTATTTAAACAATAATGTAATAAAACTGTTATTTCTATAATTTTATTTTAGATCAATAATTGCTTGGAGTTATATTGACCCTCAATAATAAATTTTGTAGCAATTGTTGATGTAAGTTGTTGGCTTTAGGGTCAGGTGAATTGAAACTAATTTAGTTGTTTCAAACGTTTCGGCACACAATGGTGGCCCTCATCAGTTAGTTTTATTAAATCTTCGTGCAACGGAATTATTATCGAACCTGATCGAATGAAACGCGTGTAGATTTAGATGTTTTCCTAGAAGAATGTGGTGATTTTTTCCTTTTAAATCTCAAGAAATGGTCCAAGGCAAGTGTCACCCTAGCCCAGAATTCTAACCAGCGGATCTTTCTTGTTCGATGCAGGAGAAAATGTGTACCCCCAAAACATCTAAATCTACACGCGTTTCAATCGATCAGGTTCGATAACAACTCCGTTGCACGAAGATTTTATGAAACTCACTGATGAGAGCGACCATTGTGTTCCGAAACGTTTGAAACAACTTAATTAGTTTTAATTCACCTGACCCTAAAGCCAACAACTAACATCAACCATTTCTACAACATTTATTTTAGATTCTAGATTTTAGTTTGTTATATATTTTTTTTAATTTAATGAAGGCCATAAGACCTGCAAAATTACTCACGCATATTTACATTGTCGGTCGAAGAACGGATTGATTTGATTCTTATCATATCTGATTATTAATTAACAAGGCCAGTAACGTTCTGGACAATATGGGATATTTGGCCTACATTTCTGGGAATTACGGTGACACCACGAGGAAACACATCGGAAATTGGATAAACACTAATAGAAGATTTGTTATACTTTAGGAACAACGTACGCTTTTAATAAAATGTATAAACAATGCCTTAGTTCCGGCACACATACAAGATTGTATGAACAAATTTAATCTTCATAATTAAAATTACAATTTAATTTCTAAGTTACATTAAACAACAGTAACTTTTCAAAATAAATGTTCAAAAATAGAAATTAAAATACAGAAAAGGAGATTTAAAAAATAGATGTATTCTCAAATTATCTAAAACATCGAATAAAAAAATTCATAAATGATGAATCGGCAATAAAGTTTTTTGAATGACAAGAAGTAAGTTTAAATAATCTCAAGTATAAAAAGAAACAGGACTGCAATAACAAGTTTAATTTACTGATAAATAGGGTTTTAGTTCCAAAAAATCAATACAGAGAATTCAAATAAAAAAAATATTTCAAAAATATTTGTAATGTTGAAATCTCTGATGAGGTAGATGAAACCTTAGCACTGGGGGAAAAATTTGGTGTTCCTTTTTATATTAATGAATTACCTATTAATAACATGGTTGCCAATATAGAAAATTGTTTAAAAAATGTAGAACATAAAGGTCAGAAACTCAATATCAGAAAAACAGTTACTCAATTAACCTCAAATCATAATCGAATCAATAACTTTAAGAATTTTGAAAAATCTATTAAACTTGTTGAAAATTCTAAAAAAGAAAACACAAATGTATTTTTGTAAATACAGATAAGGGGAATATAACGATAGCAGCCAATAGAGATAAATATAATGAAACTGTAGAAAAAAATGCCTAACAATGATTTTGTCTATAAAAATATTAAAAATAGCCTCGCTCCAACAACAGAAGGTAATTGTAGCGACATAGTTACTAGATGGGAGAAAAAAAAGATTAATTAATGATCCAACTTTATATAATTTAAAAACGCACAATAGTAATTTAGCTAAAGCTTATGCTCAACCAAAAGTATGTAGCTAAGCCAAATTTGAAATGGAGATTAATTGTATCCACAATTGGTTCTCCTACATACAACCTTTTTAAATATATTTCTTATGTTTTAAAACCGATTTCAGGAAACACAGAATCTTTCGTTAAAAATAGTTGGAATTTAAAAGATACTTTAAAGAAAATTACAGTTCCTCCAAATGCTTTCATTGGTTTCATTAGATGTTGTTTCAATGTTTGACAACATACCATTGTTACTTGCATTGGATTGTGTTGAAGAGTAATTAATACAAAATCACAATTTTACTAAAATAATAAATAAATTTCTAGTCGCTAATAGAATTGTTTTTAATAACGTGGTTTTCTCTTTTAATGGAAAATAATATAAAAAATTAAATGATTGTCCTATAGGCTCACCGCTGTCTCATATAGTTTCAAATTTTGTTTTAGAAGATGTATTAAAAAAAGCTTTAAAAAAATTGAATTTCATACCAATTTTATACAAAAGATACATGGATGATATTTTAGCTATTGTTTCTACGGAAAAGATGGATTATTTCATTAATACTTTTAATAGTATTGAAAAATCCATACAGTTTACATGTGACCTAGAACAAAATAATTCAATAAATTATCTTGATCTTGAACACCAAAAGGTGAGTTGATTACTAACTGTTTTAAAAAAGATTCATGGTCTGACAGATATCTCAATTTTGATTCCCATCATTTGTATCATCAAAAGGTTGGCCTAATAAAAGGTTTAATAGATAGATTCGTAAAGTTAAGTGAAATAAAATTTAGAAAAGAGAATTTGGTTAAAATTAAAATCACTTTAGTTCAAAATGATTATCCGCTTCCTTTGATAAATAATATTATCAGAGAAAGAATTCATGAAATCTATAACGGTTCGAGTAGAAAATATAACTAGATTGACACGTATAATAAATCATATTAAAAATTTAAGCTACCGTATGTTCAAGGACTCTCTGAAAGGATGAGAAATTCACTAAAGAAATTTAACATGAATGTTTACTTTAGAAATAATAACACTCCTAAAACATTTTACCAAACCAAAAAGGTATTGATACTACTGAAAATTTATCTGGAATTGTATATCTCATTAAATGTAATTCCTGTAAAAAAGTTTATATTGGTGAAACAGGGAGAAGACTAAAAACTAGAGTTTCTGAACATAAAAGAGATTGCAGAGTTGGAAATTTGAACACAGGTCTATCATAACCTTTTGGAATTTAGACCATTATTTCAATTTAGATTTCAACAGTTTAGTAGTCATATGTTCGTCGTCTATCCATAGCTATTATAAAGTTTGTCTTTTTTTTTCTAGGGATGTAATCCTATATTAAAAAAAGTCTCTTTAAATTTTGAGGCTTTCGTCATATTTAAAAAAAAAAATTTTTATATTCTAAATTAGTTTAACAATAATGCAATAAAACGTGAGAGCACCATTAATAAACGAAACTTTTTATTAATTTTCGTTTGTTATATATTTTTTTACTTTAATGAAGACCATAAAACCTACAAAATTACTCACGCATATTGACCTATTAACATGATATTATTGACTGTCTATTGTATTATTGACGATACATCTTTCCCTATAATTTTTAATTACGCCAGCATCAAAAGTATAAAGTATTATAATAGAGAACGCTGCCAGTCCTACACCTTAAAAAAGTGCGAAGAGAAAATTAGGGAAATAAGAGTTGAAGCAAAATGGGTGAAACGGCGAGTGGATTTGGCAAGAAGGAACGGGTGGCGAGGACGCTGGTTAGCCAGGTCCCCCGTCGATTTGACCATACATACTAGGTCAAGTAAGGTTTATGCCTTATAACCCAGCGGCTTTATACCGATTTTGATGAAACTTTTTGCAATGTGTTGCTAAATATGTCTACTAAAAGGTTAAAAATTAAAATCTGTACTTTAATTTGAAATCAATTTTTTTCAAAAATATCCAGAAATCGATTACTAACTTGAATAAATTAAGTTTTACAGCAACGAAATCACTGTGTTCTTGTATATTAGGGCTGCTCATTACTAATTTTAAGTAAAAAAAAGTCAATACGGCGGACCAAAGGTTTTTAACATTTATAAACTTTGAGAAAAATAACAATAAATTATTAATATTTGGCATGCATGTTTCTGAAGGCATAAGAATTTAATAAAAAATCATTTTGACTAGTCATGAAGGATGAAAACACCCCAAAATTGTGGAAAAATCGCAAAAAATGGATTTTGACGATTATTTTGGAAAGGGTGTATCGCAAAAAATAAATTTTTGCAGACATCTTGTACGTAGAATATACATAAAAAATTATTATATTCATTTTTCCTTTGTCGGTCATATTTTGTGAGTTTCAGCACGCGGGTCGTAAACTCCTTTCGTAGCCCATACCTCGAAATAAGTTCGTCGTTTCTGGATGAAAGTGTAAATTACTGAAATTAAATAGAATTGTCCGCTCTACAATTTAAGTTCTACGCATTTTCATTAAAAACCCAAATCATGTAGAGATATGAGCTACGACAAGTAGAGTCAGACCTGCGCGGTACAACTCGCCCCCTACTCCCAGGATGGATATCGCAGAAAATATGGCCCATAAAGAAAAAGTGAAAAACTTTATTTTTTATGCTGTTTTTATGTACAATACTTCTACAAAAATTTATTTTAGATTGATGCACCCTTTTCTTTTAATCGGCAAAAACCATTTTTAGGGGTGTTTACCAAGATTTGGGGGTATCTTCAACCTTCATGCAGGGTCAATATGATTTTTTATTAACCTCTTGTGCATTCAGGAATATGCAAGCCATATATTAATAATTTATTATTATTTATTTTTAAAAGTTTATAAATGTTAAAAAAAATGTTGTCCATCATATAGAACCTTTTTTTCTGAAATTAATAATTAGCAGCCCCAATATACATATAAACTGTGTTTTCGCTGCACTAGAACTTAATTTATTCAAGTTTTTAATCGATTTTTTGAAATTCAAAAGGTTTCATAAAAATCGGAGGAAAGCCGCCGGGTTTTGAGCTTTTTCATTCTTAACGTCTACCTTGACTCCTCTATAGAACGCAAGTCCTAGACACTGATGACTTGAATACATTTTCCATAACAGACGTAAAGCAAATAAGGACGGATTTCTATCTGGAATAGAAAATCGATTAGACTTATTAATTTATGTGTAGATTCCTTTAAGCATTTAACATTTCACTGATAATTTTAAACTTTTTTACTTAACGGGCGTTTCATATAACGTATTGGTTCACCAAAAAAACTCCTTGTGCTGATATATCACGATGTATTTCATTACAACTCTTACAAATAAAAAAGCTTTAAAAATTTCGCCTTAAAAGTATGATTTCTTTACAGATTATTCATAGTTTAACGTATAATCCCGTTGTCCACGGATCTACAAGAATCCTCGTCCCCTTCGGCAATGACGTTCGAGTTCCCGCCCAAGTCCTCCCTGAGGGGAATACTCTCATCTTTATTTAATTGCTCCAAATTTTGATGCTTTTTCATGTGGGTCGTAAGGTTACCACTGTGGTAAAACTCCTTCTCGCAAACTTTGCACTGGAACGGTTTGATGCCCGAGTGTATTCTCTCGTGGATTGAAAGGTTCCCACTATGCCGGAACTCTTTCGAGCAGACGCTGCACTTGTAGGGTTTAACTCCTGAATGCGTTCTGAGATGCGTTGATAGATTACCACTGTGACTGAACATTTTCCCGCAAACTTGGCAAGCGTATGGTTTTTCCCCGGAGTGTGTTCGCATGTGAATAGCGAGGTTGCCGCTGTGTGTGAAACATTTGTCACATTGAGTGCACTTGTAAGGTCGTTCCCCGTTGTGGGTGCGCATGTGAATAAAGAGATTAGATTTATGACCAAATTCCTTAAAGCAAATCTCGCAGTGACATTTGAGCTTCTTGGAGTTTGAACTAGATGTGGAAGACGATTTCGAAGATTGATTAGTGCGCTTGATTACAGATGGTGTAGGTGAGGGGAAGCTCTTTTGTTGGGGCAGCTGGCGGGGTTCAGAAATAGTAGAAACATTCATTTCGTTGGATTCGCTCATCGGGGACTGTGCCTCCGGCTGGTTCATTGGAAAGGGATGCAGATAACTCATCACCGAGAGCTGTGGCTGCGCCTGCTAGAATAAAATACGAGTTATAAAATAACGGAAGTCCTATTGTTTCTCATAGAAAAAGTACAGCAATTTTGGGAATCGTAAGACATTCTATGAATAGATTTAATTTCCCTAAATGTAAATTCTGCTGTAAATATGTGACGACGAAGAGTATTTTTTAACAACAAACAAAAATCAGAAGCAGTAATTTTTCAAGATGTTTTGAAGATATATTTAATTTTGTTTGCCCACTGGGGTGCCTAGGATAATATGCTGCCATCAGAACTTGTTCATCAGTAGCTTAAATGGGGAGGATTTCACCATTGCTATTGTTGTTTCATCATGGCGATAAATATGGATTACTGAACAGACTTGGTAAAAATGTGAAGGTCATCCACGGTGTGCGCAAAGTCATACTTTTCAATTATGGATAGTAAGCATTGTAAATAGCATAAATAAACGAAATTGACTTCTTTTTATAATCTGAATGCCAGAAGTTGTGCTTTGTTAGATTACACGCACCGTGCAAAAAATTCCACGTGGTAAACCAGATGAAATCTACATGGAAATTTAAACTCCTTACACATGAAATTTAAACGTTATTTTTAACAGTAAATATCTCATGAACCGTAAGAGATAGACAAACAAGGACAATTTTTTAATGTTAAGTACCCCGCATAGTATACATAGTATATTAGTAAATATTAATCCATAAGTCTGGTGGTTGTTTCTAAATGGAATTCTGCGTAAATACTTTGAGGCGGAAGCTTTCCAATTTCCAATTAGATTTACTCGTATCTGGATAAATTCACGTGGAAATCCACACATATTTTCACGTGGAATTCCCTCTTTGTAGCTTGCGATAAATTCACAAAGTTTCCATTTCCGGTAGTAGCGTAATAGTAGAGTAGAGAAAGTCGCTGTTTAAATTGTAATTTTATTTCAAATTAATCAATTTTTGCAAATGTGATCAATAATTTTAATAATATGGATTTATTTTTTATCAGGGATGTCCATCGATCAACGAATATCCCTGGCTTCTTCGTTCCAACGTCTTTGTTACCCTCCCAAAAATTGAAGGGTGGCGAACTCCATTATTTGACGAACCATCTGCCTAGTTGAAAATTCTTCTTTAACAGCAAATTTTAATTAATTTAAAAAAAATGAAAATTCAACAATTTAGTTAAAAAGTTATGTATTTTATTGTACGTTCGTATTTTTTGGTACACATTTTGTGATCTATTTTAAGCAAATATTAACCTGCGTGGAATCATGTGTTTTTAGGAAGAAAACTTTATTATACCTTTAGCGATTATTAAGGATGTAGAAATTTAATAGATTCATTACATGAAAATTAAGTGAACAGCGCGTCAGTTATGTCCAGAATTAGAAAAATAAAGAAAAAAAGAAAAATTGGTGTTAGTTATGTTGACAATCACATATAACCAGTCCGTTTAAAAGTAAATCTTTACTTAAATATCAAACATGGTCTGTACTAATTAATTCCCATGAAATAGTTCATTCATTGGGGGCGAAAATCGAGACGTTTTCTGTGTAAACTTGAGTCACCTAAAAATAGGTTTTAAGCAAGTAGACATTTTTCCAAAAGAATGTTGAATTTATTGCAAGGCACCTCCTGAATTTTTAAATTGAAACGAAGATATCTTGTTAGGGGTGACCAAATTTGAAGTATCAGATATTACAGTGAAAAAATGCTCTCCAAACTGGGAAAATAGGGCCATATTCGCGAAAAAAGGGAATAACAATTTGTTTAAATAAAATTATTTTTAATACCATATTGAATTCAGCATTTTAATTTTTAATCAAATAAGACACCTCTCTCAAAAGAAATTAACTTTATACCCCAAAAGACGAACTTTCCACAACAAAAAATTACTGTTTAACCAAACAGTTGAATAAACAAGCAAATAGTTTAACTCTCAAAGCGAGGTATGTTAAGCTGGCACAACACTGGCAGTCCCAAATTTAGGGCTCCATTCTTTTTTTGTAAAAAATAGTGTTTGCGCTAGCTTAACGTTAAGCTGGCCGAACATTGCTGTAAAACATACTAAAAATGATTTTAGAGCAAACTCACCTTATAGAATAATTTAGGGCTCATTTAGGGTCCCGTAGACCTGAATTTATGGCTCTATTATTTTTTGTAAAAAATAATGTTTGCGCTAGCTTAACGTTAAGCTGGCCGACCATTAAAAAAAATTTTTTAAATGTTTGAACTCAACAAATTTATTTCCTTACCCCATGTTAAGACTCATTTAGGGCTCCCCGAATGTGATATATGAACTTTAAAAAAATGAGTCTTAACATAGGGTAAGAAAATAAATTGGTTTAGTTAATTTTTAGTACGATTGTTTAAACTTTTTTTTTTTAATTTTTGATTATCATATTCCCCGAGCCCTAAATGAGCCCTAAATTATTCTATAAGGTGAGTTTGCTCTAAAATCATTTTTAGTACCTACGTTTTATAGCAATGTTCGGCCAGCTTAACGTTAAGTTAGCGCAAACACTATTTTTTACAAAAACTAATGGACCCCTAAATTTGAGACTGCGGGCCTAAATTAGTCCTGAATGAACCCTAAATTGTGAAGTGGGTTTCATCTCGCCGAAAATTATAGAAGAAAAATAAAAAAATAATTTTTTTTGCTAATTTGTTTAAATAATAATTGTTTAAACATTTTTTTCTTAAAGTTTATATACCATATTCGGGGAGCCCTAAATGAGTCTCAACACAGGGTAAGAAAATAAATTTGTTTAGTTAATTTTTAGTACGATTGTTTAAACAAAAATTGTTTAAACATTTTTAAAAAATTTTTGATTATCATATTCCCAGAGCCTTAAATGAGCCCTAAATTATTCCATAGGTGAGTCTGCTCTAAAATCATTTTTAGTACGTTTTACAGCAATGTTCGGCCTGCTTAACGTTAAGCTAGAGCAAACATTATTTTTTACAAAAAATAATAGAGCCTTAAATTCAGGACTACGGGCCCAAATTAGTCCTCAAGGAACCCTAAATAATGCAAGAGATAAGAATGGATTTTGTGATTTTCTTCACGTATTTTTTACAACGTTAAGGTGGCACAACACCATACATAACGAAAAAAAAGGGGGTGAAGGAAAAATCGCACGACTTTCGGTGGAAGATATTTAAGGAGCCTTAAATGATCCTAAAATTATGGAATAAAAATAAAAATAAATTTTTTTTGCAAATTTGTTTAAACAATTTTTGTTAAAGTGTATATATCATATTCGGGAGCCCTAAATGAGTCTTAAAATAGGGTAAGAAAATAATTTTTTTCAGTTCATTTTCAGTACGATTGTTTACACAAAAATTGTTTCAACATTTTTAAAAAATTTTGATTATCGTATTCCCAGAACCCTAAATGAGCCATGAATTATTCTAGTAGGTGAGTTTTCTCTAAAATTATTTTTAGTACGTTTTACAGCAATGTTCGGCCAGCTTAACGTTAAGCTAGCGCAAACATTTTTTGTTTTACAAAAAAGAATGGAGCCCTAAATTTGGGACTGCGGGCCCAAATTAGCCCTAAATAAACCCTAAATTATGAAGAAGGTTTCATCTCGATACCTCAATAGTGTTATGCCAGCTTAACATATCTCTCAAAGCGAAATAGACGAATTTTTAACAAAAAAATAACATAAAAATAGTGTAAGACCCGACTTTATTCGTAGAATAATAATTATTTTGTCTTCAAAATCTGGAAAATGGTAGCGAATATGTCTCCCATAATTATTCTATAGAGTGCTTACCGACAGCATCGGTATGACAAAGACCTACATTATCGAGATTACAATAAATTTTTGTTGTTATTATACCTCAAAAAAGAGTCGAGGGACGTCCTCTATGATATATTATAGCATTTCCAAATTCAGTTTTTAAAAATTTTCATTTTTGTGGGAAAAAAGCCTGGGGAACTGTACCACACGACGAAGTAACAAGTGCTCTTTAAGTTCAAGCAAAGCAGAAGAATTTTCAATAAAAACAGTTGAACTTTTAACTAAATAGTTTACTTTGCAAACAAAGAATACCAATTTTTACGAAAAAAGTGTAATTTTTAATAAAAAAAGTTAATTTTTAAACAAGAAAGATAAGTTTTTAACCGAGAAAGATCATTTTTATACCATGAAAGTCTAATTTTTTAATTCAAAAGGACGAGTTCAAAGAAAAACATTGAATTTGCAACCACAAAACATGACTTTAACAAAATAGTTAGATTTTTAACCAAAAAAAAGAGATAGATTTTCAACCAAAACAGATGATTTTTCTACCATACAACATGAATTTTCAATTTAAAAATACAAATTTTTAAAAAACAGTTCAATTTGAATTTTCAATCTTTAAAGATGCTGTTTCAAAGATGATTTTTTAGAAGACCGTTAAACTTTCAACCCGAAAAATGTAATTTTCCATAAGAAAGTTCATTTTCTCTTAAGAAAAATGATTTTCTACCGTAAAAGATAAATTTTCAATACAAAAGGACGATGTAAAAAAATTTTAATTTTGGACCAAAAAAAGATGACTTTAAAAAATGGATCTGTGACCCCAAAAACACGACTAAAAATAGTTTAATTTGCAACCTACAAAGATGCATTTTTTAATCAATTAGTAAAATATGAATTTGAAAACCAAAAGGACGATTTTTAAAAAATCAGTTTAATTTTTAACCAATAAAATATTAACAAAAAAGTTGAATTTTCATCTAAAAAAGATTACATTTACAAAAAAATGGAATCTGCGACTCCAAAATATGACCAAAACATATTTAAATTTTCAACCTACAAAGATACATTTTTTAACCAATTATTACAATTTTCAAGCAAAAAGACGAATTTTTGAGAAGACAGTTGAATTCTCATCAAAAAATTTCATTTTCAATCAAGAAGATGAATTGAGGGTCCGGATGTAATAAGGAGACGAGCGCTCGAAAACTCGAAAAGTAATGTACCCGCTGGCGATCAAAAGGGGATACGCCCGAAACTCCGTCGTTTTAGTTGGCTCCTGGCTCATTTTTTTTCAGCTAGAATTTAAATTTTTAAATAACATATCCCATTAGGAAATTTTATTGCGCATATTTTTAATCCTATAAATAAATGTGATAACTTTATTAGTTTTCGAAATAATGAAGAAAATGTTACTTTTTGCTGCAATTGAAAATACGATATTGCAGGACGAGCTAGCACGCGTATGGGACAGCGCTAAGATCTTAAAGCAATTGTGACTTTAAAACCATAAAACATAATTGCCTGATATTTTCCAAAAAACTTCCTTGAATCCTAACAAAAGTTTAGGTGACCGTTAATTTGAATTTTCTAAAAATTCTTTCGACTCCCGAAGCGTTTCAAACTTTCAATATCTAATTTACGCCATGAGAGAAATAAAAATCGTTATAAATTTTTAGTGACAATTAATTGAAACACAAAAAAATCGTATTTTGCGATTGCAGAAAAAAGTAACATTTTCTTGATTATTTAGAAAACTAAAGAAGTTATCACATTTATTTATAGGACTAAAAATATTCGCAATAAAATTTTCTATTGGAATATGTTATTAAAAAAGTAAAAATTGACCTGAAAAAATATGACCCCTGGGCGAGCGTTTCCCCTTTTCATCGCCAGCGGTTCAATTGTCCAAACGTCTTGTGGTATCCAAATTTTAAAGTTCAAAACATTATCTTAAAAAAAATAAATACTTGTAGATAATGTTAACACAGAACTTTTTTCTATTTAAAGTTTGTCTTTCCGATGTATATTTTTTAATAATAAAACTGAAAAACAGATGACAAAATTTCGACAAATTCAATTATACTTTAAAACATAAGTCGTCTCCAATCAGACAAATATTATTGAAACTGTTCGAAATTTGGTATACATACGCAGTATACCCTAGCGTTGCCTACAAAATAAAGAAAATAGTTAAAAATTCCAATTGTTTAATAATGATTAATTGCAAATAGAGACCTGATGGTAAGCACGTTTTTCTAGCTTCGGCGAAGAAAAGTATCGAGGGAACTTTACAGTTGAAACAACTTTTACTAAGACATTTGTTTCTTACTATTGCAGGAAGATCGATTCATTGAATATTGGCAGAAATATCCATTTTCTAAGAAAACACGCAACGCCGTCTACGATTTAATCGTTAGCAGATTCAAGCGCAATGCAAATTTGTGCATTGCAAGTTGTTTATTACTCAATATATAAACCACATTTTTGCAACGGTGTACCATCATTTCTAATTATTTCTCATACATTTATTTAGAAGCTTTAATACAGGAACATTAAAATTAGATACCCTCTTATTATTTCTAAATCCTTTTACACTATATCACAAATATAATCAATTTTTCTTTTCCCTCACATATTTATTAATAGATCCATTTTTCAATGTTACTATTGTTATTGCTATTGATCGTTCAATTTTTTCTCTCAATCAGTGAACTGTGTGAAACGCTTTAGGTTACATAATCACGTAAAATCAAAAAGTAATCTCAGAATTACGTAAGTTCAGAATCTTCGATTATCGAAAAATGTTTGACATTGTGGCCTCACGAAATATGTAGGAAAATGGCTTTGAAACGTTACACAATGTTTTAACACACTTTTTAGTTTATACTTGTGATATAGAAATTTCAACATTTCATTTCATTAAGGCTTTACAAAAAGCAATTGTTTAAAAAATGTATTATTATTTAGGTAAACATTTTCTTAGAATAATACTACAAAATTGCGGTATTTTTTTAATTTTCAAACTTCTTTCACTTTTTGTCTCAAAGTGAGAAATAAATAATCAAAGTTAACATACATACTTTTTTTTAGTTCTTTCATTATTGTTTATAACTTATGAACAGATAACGAACAAACAAAACGAATAGTTAAAAAAAATTGCAAATAAAAAGGATGTCTTACAAGAGAAACAAAAACATAGAATTAAATGGTTAGGAGATAAGTCAGTAAGTAGCCTCTAAAAATTTTGTTTTAAAATATAAAATAAAGTTTATTGCAGACCATTAAATAAAAATTTGTAACAGTACACATTCTATTCTGAGCCCCCCCCCCCCCCCCCCCCCCCCCCCCCCCCCCCCCCCGCCGCCCCCCCCGCCCACCAGCACACCGCGAACAAGAC
>JAAAKG020099559.1:275-15948 GCA_010014905.2 Druon quercuslanigerum | reverse complement strand
TTCTTCCCGCCATAAAATTAATTTTTAATAATAATAAAAAATCAGTTTAAATTTCTACATTTTGCTTAAAATTTTATTAATCTTTTCAAAATAAAATTTTCTTTTAATCCTTTAAAAACTTCCAAAACTTTGAAATATCTTTTGAAATAATTAAAATTTTTCCTCAAATTTTTTTAAATCCTACAAAAATTAAAAAAAAATTGTCTTAAAAAATTCTAGATTCTTCTTCCCGCCATAAAATTAATTTTTAATAATAAAAAAAAATCAGTTTAAATTTCTACATTTTGCTTAAAATTTTATTAATCTTTTCAAAATAAAATTTTCTTTCAATCAACCCTATTTCCCGTTATTAACAAATATTTACTACATTTCATGAAATAAAATTAGTCATTTGGAAATTTAGTTTTACTAAATTGATGGTTCAGCAAATTCTTAATTTTTATGAGTAGATAAATACATACAACCTCGTTTAATGTTTTCCAAGGGCTTAGGAATAGACTATCCTTTTTTCATTTCTAAAACATTTGGTCAAAAAATTTAAGGAGAAAATGTTTTCCCTGATTATTAAAGAACCATATATAATTTAAAGTATCTCTTCTGGAAACAAATTTTTAGAATGAAAATTCCTCATTCGGAAATCGTAAATTGTGATTTGGAAAATAGCGGAAAATTACAAAGGACAAACTTAAAACAGCCACTTAAAGTTATATTCAGGCAGTATGGCAACCAATTTCGTTTCTTCAGTTTTAATAAATTGGATATTATAGATAAGAACGGGGCATTTACATACTAATTGGATATCTTTGATGATGTATAATTGTAGGTACCATGCTGCAGTTTGCAGATAAGAAAATAATCTTGACTCGTGTTTCACTCACAGGAATTTGTTTGTGATTAATGTAGTGAGGAATGAAGATCTCTTGAGCAAACTCTTTAAAGAATAGGATTTATCTTTTTATCCTTTAATTTTTCTGTATTACGACCCACACTGTTAAAAATGTTCGAAGTTAATGGCTGGGTCTTTTG
The DNA here is from genome assembly GCA_010014905.2 of Druon quercuslanigerum. Lineage (NCBI taxonomy): Eukaryota > Metazoa > Arthropoda > Insecta > Hymenoptera > Cynipidae > Druon > Druon quercuslanigerum. The sequence goes on along the minus strand of JAAAKG020099559.1, from coordinate 14,922 downwards.
TACAGAATCCGCACATGGAAGTTATTTGTTCCCTTTGGAGGAGAAAATTACAACAAAAAAACAGTTCCAGATTCATACTCAGTTTACTAATTCCATTTGGAAAACAGACTTTATTCCATATGGTGGTTTCTTTGTGTGGCCCAGTTCATAATGATTTTGAACTGTCAACGCCGGAATTCGAAACTGAATCTGCAGGCATCTAGGATTGTTTTCAGGCAGCCAGAACATAAAGGGCGCTTGACTCCTCCGTTAAATTTATTTGTGGATTTGTTTTCCGCGATTAGAAGGGCGCTACTTTTCCATTTTTTTCTTCTTAAATGATGAAATATATTATATATAATGATATGTAATGTTGATTGAAAGTTCAAAGACGTCAATGCTGCAGTAGATATCGCGAACTCAGTCGAATGTTTTCAACAATGTACTATGATGTTCTATAATGGTCCAACGTTCCAAATCACTTTTGCCGCGACCATCGCATCTAGTTTCGTCGAAGTAGGATGACGCCCATAAGACTTGTTCATTTCGACATCCCTCAAATCTCCCTCTGGCACGCAAGTTTTCGTCTGCTTTTACCGTATTTGACACGACTTACGCAACTCAATCAATAATCACAAAACAGTATGGCCTCTCCTTTGTGCCCAAATAGGGGATAATCAGCATTGTACATGGAGATAAATGGATTTTTACCCTTAACATCTAGATGTTTCAGGTTACATGGAAAAAAAATAATCTGTAAGATATACTCGGAAAAGTGATGAAATATTACTCTGTGGGGTAGCAACGGTGCCTTTCGTGCAACCACAGAGTAATTCTTACACTTTGGGAGAAATTAGTGAACCTCACTGCATCAAAGTGCAAAATTTACTTTGTCAAATTGCAAATTCATATCCAGACCGAATGGGGATTAGTGATAATTTAACAATGTCACTCAGTAATCCCTACTTTGTAGCGAGCGCTGGATACAGCTCGCATTGTACACTGGGCTTCTCGCAAGAGTAGTGGTTACGCTTTCGCTCAGTAACCCTTGCTCCTTCTGGGAGGAAAAATTACAGTTTAGCATTAGAAAATCTCTCGCATCAATAAGCAAAAGTCACAGTTTTGCCCTGCGAGACATATGTATATACCTTGAGCCAGTTACATAACAAAGTTCACACAGTTAACACACACGGGAAACGTATTTTTCACTTTTCTAACGCACACAAACTTATATCTATAATCTAACTTAACACTGTTACATATAAAGTAATTCACTAACGCACAATATCGCTCGCTGGACATATCAGTCGAAATGCTCCAGAATTCTCACCGCTTGTGAGAAATGACCAGTGTCGGACCAAAAATTAGCGGTGCCCCAAGTGATATTTAATTTTCTTACTTCAACGTCTAATTTTTTTTTACATGTTTCATTTAATTTTTATTTTATAATTATCTTATTTGATGATTTTTAATGATAATATGAGTAAGATCAATATCTTTTTGCTAAGATAATTTGAAATATACATATAAACATGAATTGTGATTGGAGCCCAGGAAGTCCATTTTTTTAGTTATAAAAGAAGATATTACATTCATTTTTCTCCTTTTCCTACTCTTTAAATTTTTAAGTTTAAAAAGTCAAATATTTTTTAAAATATTAAACTATTTGGTGGAAAATAACCTTTCTCATTAAAAAGTCATATTTTTGAGTTGAAACTTCCACATTTTTGTACAAAATTCATATTTTTTGTTGAAAATTAACTCTTTTGTTGAAAAATCATATATTTGGGTTACAAATTTAACTGTTCTGTAGATGATTAATCTGATTGGATTCAAAATTTAACAATTTTGTTGAAAATTAATGTATTTTCTTAAAAAAATTCGTATTTTTTGGAAGAGCATTAATCTTTTTCGTAGAAAATTTTTTTTTTGTTGTTGAAAGTTTAACCCCTTGGTTATAAGCTGAATTTGTTAAAAATTATTATTTTTTAGATTGATCTCTTTTTTTGAAAATTTAATTCTTTTGTGGAAAATTCGCTTTTATTTCCTTAAATTGGAGCCCTTAATAATTATCAAGAAGAAAATCAGTCCTTTATCCAAAATTCATTTTTTTTCGGTTAAAAAACGATCTTTTTTTGGTCTGAAAATTCAAGAAATTGGTTAAGAGTTTTCCACTTTTTTTATGAAAAATCTTTTTTTGGTTGAAAGTTGTTGTGAAAATGGTTGAAAATTCAACTATGCAGTTGATAATTGAAGTATTTTGTTCAAAGTTCTTTTTTTTGTGATATCTCTTTGGTTGAAAAATAACATTTTTCTTGAAAATTCCCTTTTTTGGACTAAAAATTCGTTTTTTTGTTATTTGAAAATTCAAAGTTTTGGTTCAAATTGTTTCTTTTTTAAAGGAAATTTTTTTGGTTGTAAATGCATCTTTTTTGCTTTAAAAATGCACTAATTTTTGAAAATTCGTTTTTGTTTTGTTGGAAATTAATATTTTTAACTGAAAATTTAACTATTCCATTTTTGGTTGAAAAAGTAGATTTTTCGTGGAAAATTCAATAATTCTGTTAAAAAGTCAACTGTTTTGTTGAAAATGGATTTTTTAAAATATAAAATTAAAAAATACTCGGATCAACATTTATATTTTCGGGTTAAGAATTCAACTATTTTAAAGAAAATTCGTAATTTTGGCTTGAAAAGTCTAAAATTTAATTTTTTGTTTTGGTTTTTTACTGAGAAATTTTTTTGCTTCAGTGTTTCATTATTTTGTTAAAAATTCCTGTTTTTTTTAGTCAAATTTATCAGTTTTACACTTAAAATTAAAATAATTTTTCTTGAAATATCAATAATTACATTTTTTGTTGGAAATTAATCTTTTTTGGTTTAAAATTCAACTGTTTGGTTGAAATTTTATGTGTTTTATTGAAAATTCAAATATTGAATATGTAATCTATTTTGTTAAAAAAATGCAATATTTTCACTTGTAATGTTAGGAATTTTAAGCGTTTTGAATTTAATTTAATATTGTTTCCCACAATAATTTTATTCAGAAGAATTTATATCTCTATTTTCGGGAAAAATTTCGCTTTGAGACAATCCCATTCGTCACAGAAAAATGATGCGAACTCATTTATCATGTTCTCAAAGTGAAAATTTTTGTTATACATAAACTTCAAAGCTCTAATTTGAAAATAATTGAATTTTAGAGGATTGGCGTTTAGCTACGTTTTCGATTTAAACTTCTCTATTTTTTAACCAAATTATCCAATTTTTATAGTGAATCCGAAAAATACAGTTTAGGTTTAAAACTACTAACTGTGAAAGAGAGAAATGAACAAAGTTATGACTTTATAAATCAAATACCTCTTGACAAATTAGTATCTCCAAGACATTTTTTAAGACATTTCCAGTCATAATTTTAGGACAACCTTTTAAACTGATTTCAGCTTTTGATCTATTTTCAGGAAAGAATCGCGTGGCATTTGAAAAGACAATTTTAAAAACGTTTCACATCAGCACGAGTTATTTCATATGTCTTGGCTAGCAAATGAAGTTCAGAGTGTTTGAAAAGATGAAATAACACTTTGTCTGTCCAATAGAAAAACCTATATTAGTGACATCTTCGCCATACAGATTATTTTCTCGTGCCCTATGAAAAAATAGTTTCAAGTTTTTATGTTGTTTCTGTTGAAATAACAAAACGTAAAAAGAGTTTCAGCTAAAAATGCTGGGGGCAAACTTGCCACGAAAAAAATTAACATCAGTGCTAGAAAAAGGAAAAATTAGTGATCTTTCATTTTGCCCTTACCTTTTCCCTTTTCTGTGAATATGTACCTTTATTTTATAATTTGATGTGACAACTTTTGTATGCATTGAGAGCGGGCGATTATAGCTGTTTTTAGACTGGTCCCTCAAAGGGAAAAAGGGAAGAAAGAAAGTAGGGACTGCGCTAAATAAATGGCGAATTGCCCGATGTTCCTCCAGAGGACAGAAATACAAAATCCCTTACTGCCTGGTCGTTAACCCCGAGAGTTGTCTCTTAGGTTTCTATTCTGACAGAAATATGTTTTGTCTGTTGTATCGCTCTAGTTCACACGTGGGCAGCTTGGCAATGTTTATTTTATTTTCAAAGCAAAACAAAAAAAAAAAAAAAAAGAAACGAAATATTGAAAATGAGAAGCTGTTCATCTTCGTCAAATTTATTAGGCTCGTGGAGAAGACGATATATTTAAACATCTTGTTAAGCTCGAGGATGCCAGAAAATGAAATTGAGCAGGGTGTCTACAGCGATTCCTAGGGAAAGTATTCAAGGTCTTTTTCAGGTTTAAAATACGACATTTGAAGAAAAAAATTGTATACTCAACATATTCTTTGCCAGCTTTTAAATATGAAAAAACGATTTACTCAAAAACTACAAAAAGTAGACTTGGCGAATTCTAACTGAGGAGCAGACAAACAAAAGCTGTATTTTCAAGAAATCAGATAGAGAAGAAAAATTCGAATTGTATCATACAGAGGAAACCGTCTAACTGGTTATCCAATATTATCGAGTTATTGACCCTTTCAGCTTGGATGTGTGTAGGTTTTATAGCATATTGAAAACTTTCGTGCAAAATAAGCGAATTTCAATACATATATTTTCAAGGTTACATCATTCTTAAAGCGAGATTTTAATGGAATAGAAGTGTTTTGTGAACCATAAGGCAATACTCATATTCCTTGTTGTCCTATAAATGGCAAATCCGTGTTTCTAATGTTACATTAAGTTGAAAACCTATATTCGCGTTCATTTTGAAGGTTCTCAAATTAAAGAAACGACTTTCACTAAACGATTTCAATAACTCTTCTCAAGTTTTCTAGGATGCATTCATTAATACTTTTTATATTACAGTTGAAAACATTATTTTATTAGCCCATACATGTATTCAATAAAGTAATGACAGGATCCATTTCCAATGAGGCCCTTCAAGACAATAATTAAATTTCCTTTGCATATTATGATAAAAATAATGTTTCACCAAACATAATGTTACCTCAAGCATCACAATGTTTCATCAAACGTAATGTTTCAGAAAACACAAAGACTAGTTTAAAAAATTATTATACAGTTCTATTTTTTTTCAAATTCTGTAAACATTCTCAGAAGACATATCACCAAAACATAATGTCTAAAGTACAAACTTTAGACTACTCTTTTATGTCAAACTTGATTCTCAAGAGGCATGTTTACTATTCAGTTTGAAAAATTGTAAATATAATGATTCATTGAATATAAGAGAGTCCATTGCATTAACGGTTTTTGATCAAAAATTATTTTTTAATGGCTGGCATAAATAAAATAGTCATCAAAATGTCACCAATGTTTCTATGTGGAATGAAACAAATGATATTCGAAGTACTTTTTTGCGCTGCGCGTTTAACAATATTGTTGGACAAAAGGGTCTGTTTCCACGATCTGTTGTAGTTAAAACATTTTTTTCCTCTTTTTTCCGGGATTTCAGTCTACTGAAACTTAACAAAGCAACGGCTTAAAATCACTCAAAACCCCAATGTATAAAAACTTTGCAAACAGTTGACAGCTACATTATGTAACAAATGAAAGCTACCCATTGTGCAACGGTTTGATACGATTTTCCAGCTCAATTCGATACTTGAGCATTTTGTGTGATACTCGGGTGAGGTGTTCTCAAAAAAGAATCAGCAAAAAGCCGGAATGGGATGGGCAAGCAAACCTTTTCAGTGAAAGTTGGTTCGAGCTAGTTTATCATTTTTCACAATGATTACAAAATTTTCATTAGAAATTAAGTTGCAAACATCTTTTAAAGAATAGCTGGTTAGAAAAAATGGAGGCGAGTTGCGAATTCAGTGCAATAAAGTACATTGAAAATGATCTTTCATTCTACAGTTGATTTTAGGAATAGAAGTTTTCCCAGCCAAGCACACAAATCCTGGCGACCAAAATTGAATCATATACTATATGTGCATTGTTTCGCATCCCTCATAATCTCCGATAATTTATTGACAGAAGATTTGCATTTTGCCAGACTAGCCCGACTCTTACTCCTTCCCTCAGCAGACAATCGTGGGACGCGCAGTCGCGCGGAACTGCTCGATAGTGGGTGTCGTCTGCTCGAATTGCGCATGCCACACTGTATATGTATTTTACTCGGGGCTTAATAAATGTGGATTGTGGATGTTGGGGTAGGTCCGCCGACACATTCTCCTCCCCAATCCTTCGGCTTCACAAGTCTCTTCTAAAAATCGAAGTCTTGCACTCCGGTCAGTGCACTGTGCGGTTCAATCCGCTACCGAAGTTCCTTCTCTATCTTTTTAAAACTCTTCAATTTTTACACTTTCCCATTCCTTCATTTATCAATTTTTTAATCGTGTCTTTTCACCTCCATCCGTGAATCTAAATGATTTCTAAGTCTTTTCTTTCCAAATCTCCGTATTGGTTCCTGAAATTCTACTTGAATCTTCAATTTTTATGTCCTCCCTCCATCCTTTGGCGATAAACTTTATCAAAGAGAGCCCATCAACCTTATAAGTCGTTCCTACTATTCATTCTCGACTCCATATTTTAAAACCTAATTCCTCAAAAATTGTTTCAAAAGAGTTAAACTCGTAAAATGAATTCCTGCTGGGATAACGGGTTTTGTTTGAAAATTGTATTGGATGAAAGAAGTTCGATGGTCATCAGATAACAGAGAGTTGTGACTCTGAAAATGGAACAGTTGTTAATGACGGGACGTCATTAAACCAACAAATTAGGCATCAGTTTGAACGGCCGGTTCACACCGGTTCGGAATAGATGATGGTGTTGCGACCGAAGCGCGAGAAATATTGCGGAAGCCGCGGAGGAGGATCTCTTTCCAAGTGGTTGTGGACAATTAGCGTCGCTTAGCATTCAAGTGCCATAAGACATAAACGCCAATGTATGAAGCCTCGAGATTGACATTTTCTGAGGTCAAGATAATTTGATGACCTTCTGTCAAGCCGGGATACAAGATTAGTTTAAAGTTTCAAAAATGTCCAAAAGTTTTAGATATACGTAAAAATTGGATGAAAATGAGTTAGTCTTTATAAAAAGGAGAATTACGATTTTTATTCCTTTTTGTCTTTATTTATGAGAAAGAGAGGTTACAATTTAACTGTTGAGAGATTTTGCGTTTGTGGAGAGAGAAAAGAAAAGAAGAATCGGCTGTAACATACTGTAAGTTTTTGGAGAAGGTGGTTTCATTTACCTATACCTTTTCAGTTGTATAAGTTAGGGAATAGTAGACAATTGAACAATAGATTTTTTTTCGTTCTGCATTTTGCTTTTTCCACTGGATACGTAAACTAAGTGCGACCCAATCAGGGTCGTTGAACTCCACTCGTATTGTGACAGTTGCTATAATACATATAGCAAATTTTATTGATAAGAATCACTCTTCAGTTTATGTCAATTTAAAAATTGCGGTAATTGTGTACTTTGATTGATTTTCTGAATTTTAGAGAAAATGATGAGAACCCTTTTGCAAAATCTTCTTTCAAGTCCGAAAGTAATATATTATCCGGAGAAAACTCGAAAAGTTACATATTTAGCCCCCCCCCCCCCCTAGATACAAAAAGTTAAGAATCATATTCATAAGTAATTCTATTTTTTTCTATTAAAACTACGTATACTAACGTATTTTAAAGTGCTGATTGTCAATAGAACCTCGAAAATATTTTCAAATTACATTTTCAAGGTCAAATTGAAAAAAAAGTTGTTATCAAATGGGCAAAAATAGCAATTATTGGTAATTTTTCGAGCCGGAAAAGGGATAGGCTGTAAACAGGACTTCCTTCCCTTTTCCAGCTCAAAAAATTATCATTTTAAATTTTGAAAAATTTACATAAATATTTATGATTTATTAATGAAACAAAATTTTTTACCAACAATTAGTGAAGTACATTAAAAAAAATTCTAATCTTTAGATATTTAGCATAATACATTTCTTCTCATATTGTTTCGTCCTAAAATTTGATTTAAAAAGTACACATGTTTTGTAAGAAATTGATAAAAGTTAGTGGAAAGTGATTATATTTCCGTGGAAAATCCAAAACCTTGAAAAGTCTGTGATTGAAAAAAAAATATTAAACACGCAATAATAATTTCATAAAACTAAAAGTATGTTTTATATGCAGTTGTAGGCATAGTTGATTGAAAATAGTTTTTAAAAATTCCTTCAAATTGTTCCTCTATTATGTAGAAAAATGACCTCGTCTTACATAAGAATTTATTTGTGCTATGTGTAATGTTTTTTCTTCTATTCTTAGACTATTATTGATTTACAATAACCTTTTAGTAAACAAATCGATATTCTCGACTAGAAATTCTGTGCAGAGTTCGTGCCAAATTTATAAGAAAATAATCGAATACTGATCCAGATTTATAATTAAAATAAAGTCAAATCAATTTTAAATAGGACTGTAAAAAGCGATTTTTTAATTTTTCTAATTATTTCATATTGTTTCATATTATTTGAAAAGAAATGACTATTGCACTACCAGCGGAAATTATCTACAAGGTTAGCGCGAGACGTAGCAAAAAATCAATGATGACTTTAAAAAACATGCTAACTCGGTCAGCAGTGAGACTCGACATTTTTTTTAAACCATTAGGCAAATTATGAAATTCAGCGTCGAATGGTCACTATAGGAGGGTTATTTCTGACTTCCTGAAGAGCATATATCACGTTAGAAGTTTTTAAAAAATGTTCTCGAATTTTCTACTTCGACCTCAACTTGTGTCATGATATATAGGGAAATTGGAGCAAAAATATGAACTTTATATCGCACAGTCTTTGAAGTCTTATCTTTCATTTAAGCAAATGAAACTTTTAAAATCTTTATGGGTTTCCTTTATGACAAAAAATTTACAAGTGTGTATGCCCGGTCGACAGCGGTGAATGCCGGCTGAAACTCGACGCAGACACGCTTGGATTTTTTTTGTCATATCTTTTGGGACCGCGTCAACATTTTTGAAATTGTTGTAGCTTAAATTAAAGATAAAATTACAAAGATTAGGCCCTGTTAATTTTTTATTATTGCTACAATGTTCCTAGACAATTACTGTATTTGTTTAAAAAACTTGTCTCGTGATATATCTTCTCCAAAAAATCAGAAATAATTCCACTCGCTAATATCACTCGCGCTAGCCTTGTAGATAATTTCCGAAATCAGTTTACATTAATAAGTAACTAAATAATTAAATAGATATTTATTTGAGGAATATTCAAATACAAATATGGCTGAAAACGGGGTGGGTTCGTTCTAACTATTTCTAGAACTGACTCGCAGAGTTCGGTTTAGGATTGGAATCCATTCAGCAAGAATTTATTCCTTTTTTTTCTTTCATGTTCTTTTTAGACATTTGGACAACATCTTGAGTGCAGACTAGCGCGAGCGTTTTAAGATCGTTACCTTCTGTCTTCGTCTTGGCCAGTTGACTCATTGTCAATCCGTCTCGCCGCCCCCTGGGTTGCTACTTGCTATAAACAGGCAGAGTCGCGGCTTAGCGGCTAACCAATTCAAGCTTCACTCTCCCCCTCGCTGTCGACCTACAGTTGGACCTCGAGCATCGCGTGCGACAGATATCAGGCGTGTTTCGACTTACCAAATTCGACTCGGAATCACTCCCTCTTCATCTTTTCTTTTTACCCCTTCATCAGTTTCAAACCCCCTCTCACCGACTTTCTCTTTGGTCCCGGTGGGGCCCAGTCAGCCCGATTCGCAAAAGGTGTGTCTCAATTGCGGGAGATATCCGCGAGGGCGACATCTGGTGACCTTTTGTTTCAACTCCATCCACCGGTCGTCATGACTTTTGAGAAGACAAGTTGGCCGTGGGATTTTTCTCTGTGAGGAACTTGTTTTGCCTGATGAAATTGGGACTCTGTCAAAAACGGGGACAAGGATTTGGTGGATAGCGGAAGTGAAGGTCAAGAGGAAAAAGAAATGCAGTGGCGCCGACAGAAGAGAGTCACCCTAGTGATCGGATCATCGAATTACGCCCTGCTTTTTGCGAGGTACCAAGACGGTACGAGGCTCAATAAACTATTTGCAAAACTGAAGTTTCCAAACACACATTCTATTTATACATATAATTCTATTTTTCTTTTATTAAATTTTTATTTATTTAAAAAACTATATATATATATTTTATTGAATTCATCCCCGTTTATATATTGTGATATTATGTAGAGGGTTGGATTCAGAGATTGTATGGGATAATTATGTAGATTTAGTGAACTTATTTAGATCTATTTTAATACATGACATCGACTTAGTCTTTTGATCCTGGCACACTACGCAATTATTTTTACACTTGCATACCTCTTGTAGGACGAGTATACACAAAGAGGAGGCAAGACTTATAATTTAAACTCCTTTTCAATTAAAATATCCGAGGTTTTGCTTCGCTCAAATTTGAAGAACTAACAAATGATTAGAACAGATTTTTATTGAAACAGACTGCAGCCAGACATCTCACAGTACTTGAGATAAAAGTCAAGACAAAATATTAGATATATTGTATATTAAAGTAATAAAATGAATTGGCCAATTAGGAAAACAAAATGAAGTACTTAAGATAAAATTTTTTGATGTTTAAAGAACATTTTTTTCTTGGGAGAGTATCATCGTTGTATCAGTCACGGTAATTATCACGTCTCGACGTTTGCGACACGGGATAATGAGTACCGCGTGCGAAGAGGCTCGTTACGATTTCCTGGAAATAGTTGTTTTTAGTTACACCGTTAGTCAATTATTTTCATGAATGAGAATTGTCTTTTTTATCTTGTCTTCCTTCTTGTCTTTATTTGGTAATTGACAAGAGCTCCAGGTGTACTTAAAATATTCAACGAACCGTGCCAAGGAAATAGGAGTTCTGCCTTCTGCTAATAGTTTTGAAGTATCCATTTTATAAAGTTCAAATTATATATAATCGGGCCATGAATGAGATATAAATTAATATTCTTCTGATTGAAAGAGTTGAAACTTATCATTTAAAACATTATATACATGAGATTTGGATACCTCGATGTTAAAAGAATCTCGCGCGGTTGGGCGTTTAAACTAATCAGTCTGGCGTTGATTGTCTGATATAAACTGCTCTGGCGTTGATGGTCTACTACATTTGGTTGTTTAAACTGTATACCAATCTGGCGTTTGTCATTTAAAATAACCAGTCTGGCGTTGATCGTCTAAACTAACCAGTCTGATGGTGATCGTCTAAACTAACCAGGCTGATGGTGATCATCCAGGCTAACCAGTTTCGCATTAGTTGTCCAAATTAACCAGTCTACTATTAAAAAATAATTGTAGATAATATGTACTCGTGATAAAACAGAGAGTCTTGTTTGCCGCGTATGTATAATAAAACGAGAGATCAACTCAAAAAGTTCAATGGCTAATTTAGACGAGCGTCGCTAGACTGGTTAGATTAGATGACTAGCGTCAGAATGTTTAGTTTATACTAACAATACCTGAGTAGTTAGTTTAAACTGCCAGTGCCAAACCGGTTAGTTTAAACGATCAGCGTCAGAGTGGTTATTTTAGAAGACCAACGCCACAATTGACCGGTTAGTTTTGACGGGCAACACCGTAGTGGTTAGTTTCGACGATCAACTCTAAAGTGGGTAAGTTCAGACGATCAACGCCAGAATGTTTAGTTAATACTAACAATGCCAGTGGCGACAAACGCCACACTACTTAGTTTATATGGCCAACGCAAATTGGTTAGTTTAGGATGATCAACGCCACAGTGTTTAGTTTAGGAAGCCAAACTGGTCAGTTTAGACGGCCAAACTCAGAGTTGTTTTTTTAAACGACCAACTCCAGAGTGTTTAGCTTAGACGACCAAAGCTATAGTGGATAGTTTAGGCGATCAACGCCTGACTGGTTGGTTAGTTTAAAGGAACAACCTCGGATTTGTTATTTTAGATGCCGGACGCAATATGCCACACTATTTAGATTAGATGACCAACGCCAAACTGGTTAGTTTAGGATGGCCAAACGCCAAAAGGATGACCAACGCCAAACTGGTTAGTTTAGGATGGACAAAACCAAACTGGTTAGTTTAGAATGGCCAAACGCCAAACTGGTTAGTTTAGGATGGAAAAAACCAAACTGGTTAGTTTAGAATGGCCAAACGCCAAACTGGTTAGTTTAGGATGGCCAAACCCAAACTGGTTAGTTTAGGATGGCCAATGCCAAACTTAATTTAGGTTAATTTAGGCGGCGATTCTTGACTCGCATTATAACTTCTATGGTTACCCCCACCATTGCATCCAGCGCGTTACCCCTCGCTTGCTTTTTCTCGCCTGGGATTATGTTTTAGAAGGCTAGCGTACCTGAGATATTTAAACTGGACATTGTAAACAGAAATCGTAAATTTCATTTCACAGATTTGCCACAATAAAATTAAGCTGTTGTCCCTTTTGGTTCCACTTTAGAGTTTATTACACTAAAATTCAAAGAGTGCAAAAAATATTTGATAAAAATGAAAATGTTTGGCTTCTTTAGGTTGTAAATTCAAGTATATTTATATATTTACCTATTTTTTTTTTAAATTTATTACTTTGATGTTAAAAAGACAATCTGATTTTTTTATAACAATTCAACTGTTTTATTTGTAATTTAAAAATTCGTCTTGTTTTGGGAGAAGTAGCATTTTTCTCGGTTCAAAATTCAACTCTATTATAGTTCGAAATTCAATTCTTTTATTAGAAACTTTTTATTTTTTGGTTAAGAAGGCATCTGTTTGATTCAAATTGATCTGTTTTGGTGGAAAAATGTACTATTTTGTTAAAAATTCGTTCTTTTTTTGTTTTAAAATTAATTTTTTTAAACTAAAAATTGATTAGTGTTTTTTGGTAGGAAAATAATCTTTGATGAAAATTAATTTTCTCAGTTCAAAATTAATTTCGTCCGAGAAAAATGTAACTAGTATGTAGAAAATTCGTGGTGTTTTGATTGAAACTTAATCTTCTTAGATAAAAATTAAATTTTGTAGTTAAATATTAATCTGTTTGCAAATTTAAAGTTTTTTATTTTAAAAGTCGTTTTTGTAGATGAAATTTCAATTATTTGGTGAAAAATTCGTGTATTAAAAGTCTGGTTTCGTGGTAGAAGATTATTATAACTTTACATAAATATTTGTATTCAACTATTTGGTTAAAAATTAATTACTTTCTTGAATTGAAAATTTACATTTTTATTAAAAATTTATATTTTCCGAGTAAAAGATTGGACTATTTTGTATAAACCCCGTCATTAGTCTTAAAAGTAGTTTTAAACCAAATTTAAACAGATTATCAAAATTGTAAAAAAAAATTAATCTGGAAGATTTTCAGACATTTTTAAAAATTTTTCAAGTTTCGTTAAAAATTGTAGGAAAAAATCCAATCATTTTAAACGATATTCAGAAAACTTGAAAGAATTTCAAAAATAATTGGAAAGTTTACCAGATTGATTCAAAATAAAATTATAAATAGAAATTTCATTAAGATTCCCATGAAAATTGAAAAATTGAAAAAAGAAAATTTTTTAAAAATTTAAGAGGCGTTTAGAAATTAAAAAAAAATCAAAAACAATTTAACATGATTCCAAATAAATTTCCTCGAAAATCTAGATTTCGAATGATTTTAAAACAAAATTTTTATTATTTCATTTTTCACAGAATACTTAAAAAGAGTTTGAAACAAAAAACAAATTGAAAGAATAAATAAAAATTGAACAATTATTACTTTAGAAATAATTTGATTACGTTAAAAAGAAAGATATTTAGAAGTTTTGAAGAGATTCAAAAATAATTAAAAATTTGGAATAATTCCAAAAATGGTCACAAATGATAATAATAATCTATTATTCAATATTTTTATGAAAAATTTATAATAATTCAGTTATAATTATAAAATATGCCATGAATTTTCACTGAGGGAATCTTAGCACGCACTGCTATTATTCATTCTCATTTTAATTTAGAAACCGAATTTTTTCTACGTGTAACTGGCCAAAAATTTGTATTGTTTACCTAAACTGTTTAGAAAAATTTTAATTGTTATAATTTACCAATTATTATTTAAGATATATTATTTTCAATAAGGTTTGCAATAATTGAAAAATTTAAGGGATCTACATTCTACAACCTTGAAAATACGTAAAATTACAATATTTTGTTACGGTTAACGGTGTAAATTTGATAAATTTCAAATCTGTGTATGTAAAGCTCAATTTCTTTAGAATCTTCAGATGTCAAAATTATTTTATTTCAAATTAAAATCACTAATAGTTCATTCATTTTAAATTTATAGAAAATGTTCCCAGGCGAATTATTGTAGATTGCAATTGTCGTGAGACTTACTGGGTGAAGACAAGTGAGGGGTAGCAATGGTGGGGGTGTACTTAGCCAGGTATGAATGCGAGTCGTGCGACGACCAATTTAGGATGGGCAACGCCAAACTGTTTAATTTATGATGGTCAACGCCAATCTGGTTAATTTGAGAGTAACATTAGTCAATTTTTAAATTAGTACCGTGTAAATTTTATAAATTTCAAATTTTGTTGTGTGTAAAGCTCAATTTCTTTAGAATCTTCAGATGTCAAAATTATTTTATTTCAAATTAAAATCACTAATAGTTCATTC
>JAAAKG020099548.1:0-15949 GCA_010014905.2 Druon quercuslanigerum | reverse complement strand
TTCTTAGCCATTAATAAAAAATTGAGTTTTCTCAAATAACACTTTCGATTATTTTCATTTTCATCTAAATATTTACGTGAGGTAACAAAATACTGAAAAACAATAAAAAAATTTTCATTTCTTAGTAATTAAATACAACATTCCACTTTTTCAAAAACCACTTCTCTGATTATTTTTATTTTCATTTCTCAATTTTTCTAAGCTTACAAGCAATAACAATTAGCTTAAAAATCTATTGAAAAAGTATTACCTGATATTTACCATACAATTTTATGAAAATGTCTTTATTTCTTAGTAATTAATAACAAAAAAATTAAGTTTCCTCAAAAAACACTTTCGATTATTTTCATTTTTATCTTGATATACTCATGAGGTAACAAACAACTAAAAATAACAATAAAAATTTCTTCATTTCTTAGTAATTAAACACAAAATACGACTTTTTCACAAAGGATTCCACCGACTATTTTCATTTTTACCCCTAAATTTTGGTGGCATACTATATACCATAAACAATCAAAAAATCCATTTTGAATCGTTAAAAACGGAATTTTGAAAAATTATTCCTTACTCAGGTAACTCAAACCTATCACTTCCCGAATTTATATCAGCTTTTTTCCTGCAGGAACGAAAACCGACCTGAGAAGTGAAGAGAATTCGGATTTAATAACGACACACGAGGGGAAAAAAATGAAAAAGAAAATCAAAGCCTACAAGTATGTGGAGTGTTCAGCTATGAAACAGGAAGGTCTCAAGGAAGTTTTTACTGAAGCCATAAAAGCAGTTTTAAAATCATCATCTTCAAGAAAATTTTGCTGCATATAACGGAACGAAATTACAAAAAAAAAAAAACAAGAAATTTGCACATTTCTTTCAATCCTTAGTGACAAATTGTGACGATTTTAAGAACTTTCGAGATTAGGATTTTACCGACTCTACATAAAGCTATAAATTATACACCAGTGGTATGAATCAGTAACTTTTTACTCACAAGTGCCTCATTGCCCTCGCATCACACTTATTATATACTCGTGTAAATAATTAATATGATATTTTATACTATATTAAAGTATTTTGTAAAACAGTATTGAAATAAATAAGTGAAATCATATTGTTAACATAAACAATATCAAATTTTTGTTATTATGCCAATAAACTTTTTGATCTCAGTCAATCATTTCATGATTTCTTTATCACATAAATTAAAAATGAGCGAATATCAAGTATTATTAAACTATTCTAACGTAACTTTGATAAATACTTTGAACACAGCTTTTGATACTTTTGTTGATCTTCAACGGACAAAAGTATCCGAGATAGGCGTCACTTTTTGCTGGATGATTTTTCCGTAACCACCTCGACCACCGTCAAAATCTGATCGATACTCGTCCCTCACCTGAAATAATCGATTCATTGAATTAAGATTTTTTAAATTTTAAGTTTGTCTGAAATAAGAAGAATGTGTTTATTACAAAAGTATTTCAGTATTTCAGGTCTATTAGTCGCAGACTAATTTATCAACAAGTTTTTTTAAAGGGCTTTTCAGTAATAAGATTTCACAAGACATTATATAGTTTTTGAATAACGTTAAATGCTTTCCTAATGATTTTTTGTGCCATTACAGATCTTTTTAATTGGATATACTTAAATGGTTTAAAATCCATTCACGGCGATAGAAACCATTTTTATATATTTTAAATCATTCTCATTATAAAGAATATTTCATTTTCTAAAAATTTCTTTATTGATAATGAATGCATAATTGAATATGTATTTTAATGATTTGTTATTTCTTCCTTATCATAATTAATGCTTTGTAAATCGAAAGTAACACTCTTCAATGCTCTCAAACTCAAATTAAAAATAGTTTTGAGCACCTCAATTTTGTTACACTAACACGAAAGCACGTGCGCGATGTGCGCTTTTCCGTATCTGGATTTTCGTTTTATAATATTAAAAAACCACTTTAAAAATCCATTATGATAAACTTTTCAATAATATGAGTTGCACACATTTTTAAACTAAATCCCTTGAAATTCATTGAAATCTTTAAAATACTTTGAAATTTGTTGATTTATTTCAGATCCCTTGATATCTGTAGAACTAGAAATACATTGAAATAAAATGTAATTTATTTCCTAAATAGTTCTCTAGAAATTCGCGAAAATTCCTTAAAACCCCTGAAAATCGTAAAAATCCAATAAAATATGTTGAAATAATTAAAAATTCCATGAATAAAAATTTAAAAATCCATATTATATCATTTTAAATATTAAAAGTTCTAAACATGTTTAAAAAGAGTTTAATAATCCAAGAAATTATTAATTACAGTTCGTAAGATTAATTTATAAAAAAAAACTTTCGTAATTTTAATATTTGCATAGTTGCTAATTGCTAAAAAATTTTACGAATCTGGAGATCTTACTGTTCCACAAATACTGCTAGTCACATACTATTAAATTTTGAATAGCAATAGCTTTATTTCAAACGATATTAATTTGAAATTGTCTAATTATTAAAAACAGCGTCTATTTAAAAACTTTAAAATGTACTTTAAAATGTAAATATTGCTTGGTTTTATTTTGGTGTTAAAGAGACGCTTAGATTTTTTTAATTAAGGAAAAGAATTTTGTTTAAATTTTGATAAATCTTTACAATAATTATATATTACATGAAATTAATATACATATCAAAAGAAACAATATTTAAAATCTACTAAAAACTGCGCTTAAATTTGACGAAGGTTAAAAGCTGGTTTTTTATAGTTTTTAAACATTGTCTAAATTCTAGAACTTATTAAATTTATGTTCAATCGAAAAATGTTATTAAGATAAGTTGTCAGTCCTGTAATTCTTGTTTAAATATTTGTTTAAAAATCTAACAATTGCATGGGGTTAATTATATAGAAAAATTATTCTCAATATTTTTATACAATTTTAAAAATGAATTCATTAAACAACTTCAAATCAGAAGTGTATGAAAATTAAATTATAAATTAAATAAAATTAAAATTTAAAAATAATCTACCTAAAGTTTCGATTAGACCGCATAATCCGTTCGAAAACATGATTTAAATAAAAAGAATCGTTTAAAATAATTTTTTCAATTTTGCAGAATATGTTATGTTTATTCGTGTATGAATATTATTGGAAATTATTTAAAATTACGATTAAAATTTTAAATCATATAATTTTAATGTATCACTTTGAAAACCGTTTAAATTTTCCTCTACAGTCAAATACAGTCATATTTTTAGTTATGTTTTCAAAATTTTCGATGCAAAATTATTCATATTTGAAGACTTACATTACAATTTATAATTCAGAAATTTTTCAATTTTAAAGGTTTAAATTGAAAATTATCTAATTGACAAATTTTTAATGTTATACATGTATTATTCGATTTAAAACATTTTTAAGATGAACTGTTCATTTTTACACACTTCTGACTTGAGGTTGTCTACTCTAATGCAACCATTTAAAAAATAAAATAAAAATATTTTAGGTTTAGAGTTTTATTGAAATCCTAAATAGTTTAGATTGCCATTAGTCAACATTAAAAAAGTTAAATTAATTATAATAAATAATTCCGTTTTTAAAAAATGTACTATTTGCGGTAGCATATTCTAGTTTTGAATATAATAATATTGTAGATATTGAATAAATTGTATTTTCAAATATCATATACTTAAAGAGAGAATGGGAAAAAGGGTAACCATGCAATAATGATTCAATTCTAAATAATTCGCACTAATATTTTTATAAAAATGTTTTAAAATCTGTAATTATAATATTATTTTTATTAATGAAAAACTAATCCGTAAATTCGCAAATTTAAAACTCGCCGTAATGTGGCGAATAAAAAAAATCCAGTTATTTTTTTTTTTTAATTCCAGGACTTTGTTAGGTCTTCCAAATCTTGAAACAACATTGGAAAAAATTTAATCGAAAGAAAAAATTACTCACTTGTCCACCAGTTTTTCCCCGGCCGTATTGTCTTCCTTCGATGAAACCAGCATCCCAATCCGTTCGAATAATCCGGTCATCTAGACGAGTGCCATTTACATATCTCATACAGTTTTCTGCATCACTTCTGATGTAATATTCGATGAAGCAAAATCCGCAGGGTGTCTTTTTGTATTTATCGAGGCCCATAATAATGCGTTTAACGTCACCGCATTTTGAGAAAAGTTCGTAAATTTGTTCTTCGGTAGTGTAGAATGAAAGATTCCCCACATATAAGGTTGTGGAATTTCTCAAGAGTCTATCCTGTTCTGCACGAGAACCCTAAACAAAAGAACAGAAAAATTACTTAACATATTTTAGTTAAGTTTTTAGTTAACTACCAAAAATTACTTTTGAATTTTTTATAAATTAAATGAAAAATTTAATTGGTCTCTTAAGAATATTGAAGAAGAAATATTGTTTCAAATTACTTAAATTCTATTCAAGTAAAAAGAAATCCATTATTATCACAATATTTATTGTAATTTGTATATTAATTAGCTCTGATTTTTCCAAGGCTTGAATGTATAAACACTTTTTTATATACTAATACTCTAAATAAGTTAAAAAATTAAAAAATTATAAAAAATGATAGTAAGAACTTACAAACTGAAATAATTGTATACAAGTGGCCTCTCAGGTATTCCCCCTATCTACCAAGGGTCTTCTGTATAAAAAAAAAACTTTACAAAAAGTATTGTTACAACGAAAATGTTTTAACTAGCCTATCAATACTTAATAATCTTGAACCCATAAATATGCTAGATTAAGGTGGATTTATCATGCCAAAATTCAGGTATTTGGAAAAAATAGATAGAAAAATAATAATTTTTTCATGAAAAAAGTTTAGAACTTACAAAAAATAATTATTTTGACAATAGTTGTCGTAAGTGAAATTTTTCTTACTGTTGCTTCTTACTAATTAAAAAACGCTATTGTTTGAAATTATGAAATGAAGTGAATAATATTTGAACAGAGTTATTTGTTTAAAAAATTGCTTCAACGATTTCAGACATATAAAAAGATACTTTCGAAATTTAAAATAGAAGAGTTTTGCAGAGAATGCCCCTCCCCCCTCCTGCCATAAAAAGCCTTCATTAATTTTAATTTCAGTTGTAAAAACATTATTAAAATGTTGTTATAATTTAAAAAATGTATTCATTAAAAATGATGTTTTATATTTCAAATATCACCTTTACCAGTATTATTTAAATTCTTAAAAACGAAGAAAAACTATTTTTTCAGAAATCTGATTTTTGGCACAACGACCTTAAACGTACACTTCAATCTCAGACAATCAAAAAATTTAAGATAAAAATTAAACATTCCTGATTTAAAAAAAAAATAATTCACCGTCACTCGTCACATCTGCTTGTCAAAATTAATGATTTTTTGGAGGCAGCATTGTCTGGTTTTCATGAGACACTATTTTTGTCCTGAAAATAACTTCACTGAAAAAAATCGTGCCAAACATTGTTAAGCATGCAGATAGCTTTAAATAAAAATAAGCTAAAATGATACAAATTATTTACACAGCAAACATGTTTTTTAAAATTATCGTAAACAATTGCATGCCTTATTTTTAACTAAAATTAAGAATCTTAACAAAAATAAATAATATAACCTATAAACAGAGAAGATTCTATTATAATTTAAATTATTATCGCATTTATCATACTCAGGAAAATTATATTTGATAAAGTTCGGACAAATAAGGGGTTTTATTCTAAATGAACAAGAAATTGATACAAAGCTTACTTTAAAATGCTGGTCCCGATACGAACTCAATTCCACTGAAGGCGTCACAACGTTCATTTCTCCCCGAAATTACTGCAAACTTTATTCGCAAATATAGAAAAATCAACAAAATCTATAAACAAGGAAAAAATTGAAAAACTCGACAGCTATGAAATCTCTATAAAAAACAAATCACTTTTCTTCGTTTCCTTCTGAATACAAACATTTGAGAAACAACAACAAATGTTGAAAACGCAATGCGCATGCGAATTGCAAGAATCAAATTTTCGTCTCAGCGCGAAGTTTAAAATAGTATAAATGCAGTTTACATTATTATTAAAAGTAAAAATCTGCAAATTTTCTCTTTCTGCTGGTTTTATTATTTAAAGTTTAGAAGTACATAAGTGCAAACTGAAAGAATTAATATTTTTGAAATAAATATATCTGACGTTTTACTACTGTTTCTTTCATTTTCTTTACAGCTAATAAATTTTTCAATTAAGATACATGAAAAAGTCTTTTTTGACTTATGATATTAGTATCAGTAAAACTAATTAAATTGTTCAAATTTATTACAATTAAAATTCTTTAATCTCAAGCAGAGAAGTGAAATTTCTAACGTTGTTGAAAACGTACAAAATTTTCATTTCTTTTTTAAAAATTAAGTTTAATACCCAGAGCCATTCAAATTTGACAGATTCCGTAACTTCCTTAATTATAAAACTATTAAAAAGAAGTCCTTTAATTCTTTGAATCCCTTGAATTCCCTGAATATTCTGAACTCCTGAAATTCTTTGAATTCCTGTAAATTTCGCAATTCCTAACGTTCCTTGCATTGTATGCATTCCCTGAACTCCTTAAATTCCCTTAATGAACTAAAATTTTGTAAATGGTATGGATTCTTAAAATTATTTTTAAGTCCTTGTAATTGTCAGATTACAGGAAATTACACGAATTCAGATAATTGAGGAAATTGCGCGAATTCCAAGGAATTCAAAATATTGAAGAAAATGTATGGAATTTAAACGAATTCAGCTATATCAGGCAATTCAGAAGATTTTTAAGAAAGTTAGAAGAATTCAAAAGGATTCGTAGGAGTTTAAAATCATTCCAATCAATTAAAAAGAATACATAGAATTTTAAGAACGAAAAAGCAATTAAAGAAATGAAACATTCAAAATTATAAATATAATACTGATACATGTTCGAAATTTAACTATTTCACTATAATAATTTTAAATTAAAGTTTTCCGCAATTAAAAAATGCCGGTAATCAGGTAAACCACAGTCCACAAAAATCTGTGAACAGATTTTAAAACATTGCATGTTTAATAAAACCACGCCTTTCAAATTATCTTTTTTTTTTAAGTGATGAAACCACACTATTTCAAATTAGAATAATATTAATCTTATTTTACATTTGTATGTTAATAATTGGCTGCAGAATATTTCCCGCGCGCTGATAATTACAAGTATCATAACAATGTGTAAGGAAAATAAAGAAAAACAACCTATATTTAGAGAATTCGGAACCAGGATACGATGTAGGAGATGTTAATAAAAATATTTAAAAAATCAAGAAAATATTGTACAAAGTTCATTTCTATATTTCAGAGTATTCATATATACACACATACATTCCTTAAATTCGATATTTAGTCCGGAATTGACAAAAATTTACTATGAAAGAAAATCTTTTCTAAATAAGTAAAACTATTCTTGAAGACAATTCTCAAACATTTTTTTCGGCAATATCAATAACCGGATATGCAAACGAAATTCAATTCGTTCAACTGACTGGTAAATACACTCAAAAATTCAATTTATATTAACAGTTTCAAGAAATTGAAACAGATTGTCGCATTAAATCTTAACATAAACTAATTATTAATCGTTCGTTTGAGGTTTACCGAACAAACGTGTCAGAAATAGGAGTCACTTTTTGTTGAATTATTTTCCCATATCCACCACGACCGCCGTCAAAATCGGATCGGTATTCATCTCTTACCTGAAAATGAACAAAGATGATAATTATTTGTATAAACTTTTGTTGGAATAACGAAATCTCAGTGATCCACAACGCAAAAGGAGGTCAAAAAAGTGCAATTTTTTACGAAAAAGGGGGAAAATAGGGGAAAGTTTAAAAGATCTTTTTTTACATGTAGAAAAAAAGAAATAATCTTTTTATAAAAAATTTCACGGTTTTTAAATAATGTTAAAATGACTTTAATAATGTCTGCCATTAAAGAATTTGTTTAATTTTAGGCCGTTAAAAATTTATTCATAATGATATATAAAGGTCCGACACAAAATAAAATTTTTAAATAAACCTTTTTTTTATATTTTTTAACTTGTTTATGTGATAAAGAATATTTTTCTTTTAAAAATTCCATAATTAACAATTAAATCACGAAATAAGTATAATTATTTATTTCTAGGATTTGTTATTTCATCCTTACTATAATTCATATAATGAATGTAAATTTGAAACTAGCTATTCAATGCTCTTAATCTGAAATGAAAAATAGTTCAAGTTTCAATCCAGGAAAAAAGAACCACTCAAATTGAAAATAGTTGCACGAACTGGAATTTTGAAAATTTTATACGTTTATGAGTCAAACTTAAACAATGTTTAATTTAGACATTTTTAATTCAAACGGTAACAATTTACACGTAGAGATGAAAGCTTTTACGACTCTTCAGAAACACAATTTTAAAGCAAATGCCGTTCAATGATTTCTGGTTAAAAATGAAAAGTCTATATCAAACAATTCAAGTTAAAATTGTTTAAAATATTTTATTCATAATTGATCATTTTAAATAAAAATTGTACATTTTTTAATTAAAAGATTGCACATTAACTGGGTTAGCAATGAAATATTTTACACTGAAACAATATTTGAATAGGATTTGACTGAATAAAAGTATCTTGTAAAAGCATTTAATGTTCAATTTTTAATACACGAATTAAAGTACAATTTAAAAAATCATGAATTAATTGATATTTACAATTCATCAAATTAAAACTTTTTCTATATAATATAAAAATTCTTTAAACCGAAAATGTATACTTAAAAATGAAGACTTAAAATGGAAAATTTTTATAGTAAAAGATTTGACAACCACGCATTGAAAAATTTCACAATGTCTAAAAAAAATTCCTGCTTTCCCGATCCATTTAATTTGCATATATTCAACAAAAGAAGATTTTGGCCCTAAAATTTGAATTTTACACTAGTTTAGTTTGAAATTGGTAAATTTTGAACGTTTAACTTTAGATTAGTCAATTTAGAAAAATTAACTTTGCACTTGATGAACTTGAAATTGTCAATTTTTTATTTATTTTACTTTGTAAATTTTAATTAAAAAGTATTCACCTTCTAATATTTATTTTTTAATTCAATATGTTTTTAAAAGAATTCGACTTGAAGTTTTATTTAGAAGTGTTTATTTTTAATGGAATAACTTTCAACCCTTGAAATTTTTAAAAGAATTTCCTTTTTAATTCAATTATTGTATTTTCAAATATCATAGATTTAAATATAAAAGGGGAAATTTAAAAAAGGGGATACCGGAGGGAAACACTGATTCCAGACATCCCTTTTTTCAAAAAGAAAGAAAAACATACTTGGCCACCAGTTTTTCCGCGACCGTATTGTCTGCCTTCGATGAATCCTGCGTCCCAATCAGTTCTGATAATTCTGTCGTCAAGGCGAGTTCCATTAACGTATCGCATGCAGTTTTCAGCATCACTTCTCAAATAGTACTCGAGAAAACAAAAGCCGCAGGGCGTCTTCTTGTATTTATCGAGACCCATGATAATGCGTCTGATGTCGCCGCATTTTGAGAAAAGTTCATAAATTTGTTCTTCGGTCGTGTAGAACGAAAGATTTCCGACATATAATGTCGTGGAATTTCTCAAGAGCCTATCTTGCTCCGCACGAGATCCCTGGACAATAATTACATTTTAATTTTAATGGGTGTCAATATTTTATTACTCATGTCAAAAAAGTGGAAAAAGTGACTAAAAGTGACTAATATTCATGAAAAAGACGCATTTATTTTATCGGTTTGCATTTAAAACATTAAATGGAATTCTATTGCTGAATTCGGGAGTAAATACCAAAATCACAATTGCCAGAATTAACTTTAGACGTAATATTCCAAAAAAATTGCACAATTTTTTTATTACAAGCCAAATAAGGTTCATTTAGTTTTATTTCACCGAATTCGGTTGTGGCCTAATTTCTACAAATGTTGTTTTTTGAACTTACTTATCACATATACTTAATATATTACTTTACTGACTTACTGGCATTAAATTGCTTAGTAAATAATGAACGAATATTGTGTTTTAACAATAACTAAAGCATAAACATTTTCAGCATATTTATATAATTTTTTCAAAATTTATATTTCGGTTGCAATGTCAACGCAAAATTTTCTGGGGTCTAAAAACAAAACCTGATTTACATATACTAGACGGAATGATTTCAATCAGGCTATGAATCTGTTTAAAAATTATTATGTTTTAGTTGTTAAAATACACTTTCCCTTCATTAATAATCTAATTTTTCTCGCAAACGGCGCAAAATATTAATATCAGTTCATAGTTCAAAATGGTTTCCCTTTATGAAATCTATAAAAATATTTCCTTACTAGTTGTTTATTTTGTGGATTTTAAAATGTTTTCCCTAAAAATAGAAAACAATCGACTAAAATAGCAGTTAGTTTAACGAACTTCGACATTTGATTTTAAAAAACGTTTGGTTCTAGTTCAATAACAACTCAAAATTAAATGGCATTTTACTCGATTTTTTATCCATTGTTATAATGTTCAAGATAAATATCTGGTAATAATGTAATTATATAAATTTCATGAAGTGGCACAGTTTTGAACTATCCATACTTTGCGTAGTTTTCGCGAAATATGAGGTATTTAAAAGTTGCAAATTATATCTCTACAATTTCATAAATAGAAATACACGCTTCTAAGGTCAGGAACATTAATAATGCCAGTAACATGTTCTTCCAATTGTTAATGAACTAAAATCAGAAATTTAAAGTCATAAAATGTGGAATTTTGTTAAACGATATGATGTTTTATTCCATTTTTATAAATTTATTCTATTTTTTGGAAAAATTGGTTGAATCACTCAAATGAAACATTTAGTATCGTTTTAATTTTATAGATTTCAGAAAGGGGAACAATTTTAAACAGAAGAAAATCTGTATCAATATAAAGAAACAAAAGATTGTTACATTTTCCTATTATTTTATTACAGATCAAATTTATACCTTCAGATTTAGTGTGATGCCTATATAGATCCAATACATAAATTATTAAGATTTTTTTATATAAATGAAGTCTAAAATAAGATAAGAGAAATGTGCCTAAACTGACATTTTCTATTCAAAGAACATGGCAGCCCTGTCGATTAAAGATGCTTTCAAAAATGTAACAAAGGTGATACGGTAATTTTTTAAAAGCCCATTAATATGTTAAAAGTAATATGTATACTGTATTTATAATTAAAAAATTCCGATATTATTCAAAGAACATTAATTTCCTTGACTTCCAGGTTTTTTAGACCACTGAACACCATGAAAATGTTATGTAGTCTCGAATAAATCTGATTACAATGAAAGATTCTGCAGTAGAAAAAAATATATTTTGCCATTCGAAATAAACTAACCTTAAAGTGCTGGTCTTTGTAGGAGCTAAGCTCTACAGATGGAGAAACAACGGGCGAAAAAATGCTCATTTTTAGCTACAGACGTCTTTCTTCTATTGATTATCACCAAATAATCAGATTGTCAGTTGGCGCAGTTGTGAGTACACTAAACTCTCTAAATTGTAAACACATGTAAAAATGCTAAAGTAATTTCAGGAAAATAAACATGATATAAAAAGGGACATTTTCTAAAATAGAGAGTAAGTCAATTTCTGATTGATATTGATACGAATTGTAAAATATAATTCACAAATTATATTTTTCTATAACTGCATTTTGTCATTACGCTTGGCAGCGGAAAATAAATTTAACATGAAACCAAATTCTTGTAGTAAATAAAATTAACTTTTTATTTTTGTATTTAATACTGCTTCCGTGCTTTTACAAAATAAACTTCAAGTGACGACTTTAAATGTTCAAATTCACTTAAATTAATGCATGGTGTCTAATGCTCTGGGAAATCCAGGAAATATCTTCAAATATATTTCAGTTACAAATTTAAGCATTGTATTTTCAACTAAGCGGACTGACTGCAGATTAAAAAAAAACATGTGTTCTACAACTTAATTTTACAATAGTTACAATTTTTAAGAATTAATTACGACGAATAAACGTTTTACAGGTTTTCACAAGCATGATCAGATCAACAAAAATTTAAGCGTTCAATATTCAATATCAAGAAATTCAAATGAGAATTTTTGTTTGATAATACCTGAAACTCTGGAGGTTTTAGAATATATGTGCTTTAAACTATTGGGTTTCCAGATTAAGAAGCGTTAAAATTTGATATGAAGCTTCAGAATTTTCGTAAAGCAAATGCAATAATAGCATATGTTAAGTTTCTTTACGAAACATTTTCAAAAAACCCCATCTACACAGCAACAAATATTACATACATATAGACATTTAATAAATTTATATAAAAAAAAATATTCAAAAATGTAGAGAAACTTAAGGAAAAGTCCAATTATTTAATAAAATATATTTGGCGAAGGTTATAACTAACCTTAAAGTGCTGATCACGATAGGAGCTTAGCTCCACAGACGGTGAAATAACTGGTGAAATAATGCTCATTTCCTGATGCAGCAAGAGAACCTTTAATCCGCTAATAAGGAACTAATTATTTCGTGAAGTCTAAATGAAGGAAAATTAAAGAAAATCTGGCATCAAATGCTGCGAAGCCCCAAAATTGACAAGAAACAAAAGCGTCTACTTTTTCCGGAAACAGCTGCTGTCATCTCTAGGATACTGCCAAAGTTTGCCGTCCGGGGCGCGCAAGTCCAAAATTTACCTTTTGCCCTTTTTGCAAAATGTCATGGCCAATTTCAAAAGTTTAAAGTCAAAATGTCAACGTTTTAATTAAAAGAACGAAACTTTCCAAATCTATACACCCCGAAGCCAAATTATGAATGATTTCATTCACAAAATATTGGAATTTACGATTGGAAATGTATTTGGAAGAGACATAACCTGCAGGGAACCGGTTCATCGCTGTGATAGTTATCAACCTGGCATTTTAGTAGAATTTGGAAGAACTGGCGTAAAAGTAAAAATAATACTATATATTTCAGAAAATAAAATTAACAAAATAAATAATTAGGAAAATCGGATGGAGAATAGACCTGAACTCACAATTTTGAGTTTCTATCCTTCCTATGTTTTCTCCGTTTCTCTTATTGATCTTGTGGCATAAAAAAGTGCGGAACATCGGAAATAATCAAAAATAATTTTTTACGATTTAAGAATTTTGAATTGCGGAATTTCTGCGCATGCGCATTTGACCGGAAGTTTCTTTTTTCACGGTGCACGGAATTCTGTCTTCTGCCACGTCCATGATGTCTTTCGTTGGAAAAAAATAAATTGAAAAGCTAAAATAAACAAAATAACGTTTGTATATAGATGGTTAAAGAAAAAAAGTAGAACCTTTGACAGTGACAGTCACGTAATAGTGATTGAAGAAGCTGCGATGTATGTAAATGGATATTTCGAATATTTATAAAATTTACACAGGAGTACTTGCTTTCGAAATGAAGTTTTTTTAAATCTTTTAGTTCTCGCAAATTCGAAAATAAAACGATTCAACTCAATTATTCGAGTGTATTATAAAATACAGTTTTTGTACATAGCAACAGAATGAAGGTAATTACTACAATATTATGCAATATTTGCTTTTTAGATAAAGGTCAGCCCATTTTGGAACGCAAAAGTCAGCCAAGACAGAATTTTAACTTTCACGTGCCAAAAAGCGGCTCCACACATTTTTTTTATTTTGGAGCAATTATCATTATTCATTACAATTCATTACTAATATAATTATGTAGTACATTTTATTTTAAAGTCTTCGGTGTCTTACTAGAAAAATATGTTTAAAAGAATTAGAAAATAAATCTGCATAACCTCAAATTTAATTTAAAAATTGTGCATATTTGTACCGGTTGACGAATGTAATTTTAATAACTATCATTTTCTTCTTTAGATTTATTCTATTCATCACAGATTTATTCTAAAATAATGTTAAATTTTCAGATTGTGACGAATTTTGATTTCATTTTTGCATATAGGGTAAACAGGGGTACTGCCGACACCCTTCTAATGAACGATACTGTGCAATGAAAATGCTTTTATTTAATGTCCAGATATATAAAATAGATACCTGTACATGCATAAATATTCTATTAGCCATTTAATTTGCATTGCAATATTTATTCAGTACAAAATTACTGAATTTATATTAATTAAATACCATTTTCTTTGCCACCTACAGAATGACGTGCTGACACAATAAAAATTAGTCATTGCGTTAATTTGAAAGTCCTCTGACATTAAAAGAAAAGGCATTTCTTGTAGTATTTTTAGAGCTTAGATGATTATGTTTTGAAATATAATTAAATAAATATTAGTTTCAAATTGGAGTAGATAAAATGAATTTGAAATATTCTTACCGTACCTTGAAAAACAGTGAACGACGTACTTATCGTTTAGTGAACGGCACCCAACAGAAGGAAGTTTTTAGGGAATTATACGCATTTTTTAAATTGATTTTCATGTTCCTATGATTACTATTTGTTTTATTTATCCGTAGGACATGGCCTTCTAAGAATCTTTAATCTTCAATATCTTTTTAATTGATTTTAATTTCCGAACCTCAAAAATCAATCACCGACACTTCAGAATGAATTTGACAAATTCGTGAACTGTTCAAATGAACATAACCACACAACATCGAAGGTATTTCTTTTCTTTTAAAAACACCCAGATACAAAATAATGTTCTGTTTTGTCTAAAGCAACTAAATTATATAATGTTTCTTACAAACAAGTTTCTAAATTCTTTTAAATTCAACATCAATATCAGGGTCTTTCACTAAATGTAGGGTGTCGTTTACTGGAAATATGGTGTCGTTCACTGGATTTGAATCAATTATTTATAAATAAATATAACAATAGTTTGGCGTCGAATAATTATATTACTGGGTACTGCCTGAAAACGGAAAAAATCTGCCCTTTCAGCTGAATTCATTTTCCTTACCAAACATTAAGCATATAAATTAATATTCTCCTATTTCTAAACACTTTTTCTTAAGATGTCGGTATTATCCCTGTTTACACTAGATCTATATTAAGGTCACTTTTGATGGAACAGTTTTTTTCGCGAAAGATTTTTTGAAATTCGTGTTTTTTAACCAGATTGTTTACTGGTGCTAGAATAAGCACTTTTTAGAAGTATTTGAGCTTACAAATTTCTTTAATGTGTTTTTAAACAATTGTTTGAACAACTCCTCGGTTATTTGTCAGAATGTGCATTATCGGTTATCATAAAGATGAGTGTTCAAAAGTGTTTAGGGTCTTTGAATATAAATTTGATATAAGAATGTCCAAAGTAAAATTGCCTAATTCATTATGGTCAATCAAAAATTTGAAAATGGTCTGAAATTATTGAAAATGGTTACCCTGAGGTTTTTGAGGTCACTAAATTCAAATGTATGTAGCAATAGAATTATTTGTACATTCAAAATGGCTGATATAAAACATGAGTTAGGAATCTAAAAGTATATATTTTAAAGGTTTTATATTGAAATTTATTCAATTTTAAAGATGCGTAAATCAAAATTGTTACATTTTATCAAGAGTCAGAGTTTTAACTCAAGTCTTTCAAAGTGAAGAAATTTCACGTGTAAATCATCAAAATCACAAAAATTGTTATAAAAATTAAAGCTTGCATAATTTTTAATTGTAAATTTGCAAAATCAAAAACTTTAATTTTAAAGATTTACTAGTCAAAACTCTAAACTTTTAAAAGTAACTATTTAAAATTCTGGAATTTTCTAGGTTTACAATTGTAGATTCATTAATTTAGAATGTTTATAGTATAAAATGTGGTATTGAAGTTTTTGTGGAGTATGTAGTTAAATTTTGAAGACTTATAATGGAAAATTCTTTAATTTTAAATATTTGAAATGGAATATTCTTCAT
>JAAAKG020099537.1:0-15949 GCA_010014905.2 Druon quercuslanigerum | reverse complement strand
GGGATCGGGTGCAAATTTTCAGATTAGCACCCGATCCCGGCGAAATCCTGCGGTTGTCCTTATGACAAATAGTTGAAATATATATATGTATATATACATGATCATTATATATCTTGTAACAAGGCAAATTGTTTAACCCCGAAAAATAGTAATTTATTTATTCATTACTCGATTCATTCCTCTCCGCTGCGTGGCACGATACTCCAAAGCCATATTTTAAGTCAGATTCAAATATGTAGGATTAATTTATCGTCGTTATTTTGCTTTACTTAAGTTCTTGCCTCGACCTGTAATCGCTGAGGGACAACAAGGGATTTTGGAATTCTCAACGCACACGACGGAATGCCCGCAGTTTCACGATGTTTAGGTAAAGCTTAGAGCTTTCGGCATTTATTTCTGTTTGAAAAAATAGTTATTATAATGATTTTTTAAGGCTATCCATTCAAATCTCTGGAGTTTGGGCTGATCGGCTTAGCACTGATTAGTTTTATTCCCAATCTTCATTTGCAGATTCTAAAATTTCCATTATTAAATTGCTGTCGGGAAGTAATATTTGTTTCCTTAGACCTGTTTTAGCAGGTCAGGTGTGGCCGTGAGATATCGCCAAATGTCAATTGCTGGCGACTCTCTTTTCCTCCTCTTTGGAAGTGTATGTTTTCCCCGCATGGCCCCACCTGTCTGACAATACGAATTATCATAATGAGTATCTCTGCTCTGTTTTTAAAACAAATTGTACACTCCATATTATCATAGCTGTGCAATTCTTTATTTCCGAGCAGGATGGCATTATTTTGGAACCTTAAATTTTACCCTTACGGCTGACCCACCCCCTTTAACAAAAAGTTTTACCAGAGGGCTGAAGCCAGTCTGGGCATAAATCAGGCACATGCCCAGTTGATTGCGTTTTCAGTATCCGGTTGGCATATACACACCTCGCGAACAACAAACATTAAAAAAATTTTACTGTTCTATTTTTGAGAATTTTGAGATATTGAGCGTGGCTTGGCAAAAGTAACTTTATTTTAAATTAAAGGTCACAATCTATGACCTTCAAAAGCGTCAGTTTAGGTCCGATCCATAGGCATGAAAAACGCGGCCACCTCCATGAATTTGTTATACGAGTATAAAATATCGTTTGGATCATGGGGGGGGGGGGAGATTTTGACTGTGATTGTTTCCATTACCAGACGTAGGCGAGAGTGCGAACCGAAGACGACTACCCAAAACATACACTCGTCCATAAAGTCCATCTTCTCTTCTTTGTTTCATAATATACTATTTTACATTTTCTCACATGAACGACATATGAAATTTTACATCAATTTAAAAATGGTTAAATATTATATATTTTACGTTAAGGTTTAAAATAGGCCTCGGTCATATTTAGACATGCTCAAAAGGAATTTTTTGCAGCTTTAATGTTGAGTCCTGGAGTTCGAGCCCTGTGTCGTGAACAAGGGACATTTTTTTCTATACTCATACAGACGCTTTGGTGTTTTGGAAACCACCTACAAATATAGGTCTTATAGACTGCAAGTCGAGGGTACTATTCTTGAGGGTCCCTAGTCGACTTTGAGAAGACTATAAAAACAGCACCAATAGAGCGCATTAAGAGAGTGTGCTGAATCTGTGGATCTACCTGATGACCTCAGAGAAACCTTTCAAGCAGACTCTAAGATATACTGTATATATTATAAGAGGTTTTATTAAGGAATTTTATTGAAAATCTCCTAAATATTACTTGAATACCTTTAAGGTGTCCTGAAATATTATCATAAAAATACTTTTTAACCTATTGATGCATAAACGAGGACACAGTGCAGACGAATTAAACACAATATATCGTCCTTTTAGAAAGTATATTTTTTAATCAAAGATGCGCTTTAACTTGTTGTTCAATGTCAAATCTTCAAATACTTTCGCACGATTGAAATAGAATGGTTAATAACAAAAATCAGCAGATGATTATGAAATAAGAATCCGCATCTTTTATTTGAACAGAAAGATTAGATCAGAAACGTAAACACCAGATAATTGTATCAGCCAAAAAACTCCTAAAACTGTTACTTTGATTTAGACAATTAAATTATTTAACTCCTATAGTTGTGTTTAAGAGAAAATCTCAATAAGTATAGGTGTGTCCCTACTAATATAATAAAAATGACTTGCAAGAAGTGCTTAAATAGAATATTATGAAAGTCTTGGATTCTAATCTTGAGAATATAACTCATAACATACTTAAATCATAGTTTCAAGAGAACATCGATTGGTCTTCGGAAATATTTAACAACCTCACTTGCCCAAGCACACATTAAATCTAAAACTGGTTCCACGAACCCTGCTCTTTGATTTTTAATACTGGTATTTTGAAGCTACAGACTTGGCGAATAAAGAAACAACTAGCAGAACAACGATGATGCCGCTCGCCTTCGAGCTTGCGTGCCAGTTCGTATTTTAAAGTAATTTCTGGCACGAAATTGTCCGATACTGGAAATATTATTGCCTTTTAGACAACCTGCGTCAGTCATATACTTTTTTAATTTATAATTAAACCGGTGCGCACAGAAATGTAGAATTCTGTGGTCTCTGGCAAAATCATATTTTATGGAGATGAACTCGAGGCATTTAACAGTGCTACACATACTGCAAGTGTTTTAGAAAAACAACAAAAGTTTTTTCATCTGTAAGCACAGACAATATATGCTAGGAAGAAACACCAGAAATTTCGTAACCTGCTGTAATTCATTAAATACGCATGGGTGAGGTTCAACCCACGTTAACCTTCATTCCTTACTCTTCGACAGTTCTTAGCAGAACTTATTTCTCTGATGTTGTCCGAATATTTTCAGTAAGAAATTTTAAAAATCGATCAAACTCCTTTTTGAAAATTGAAATTTTGATTTTTGAAGATTTTGTTTTTTCCAATAAAATGTTTTAATAATGTGGAATTAAAAAAAAATATATCTAGTAAACGATTTCCTGCAAACTTTTATGTCAAAGGAAAACTCGGCCATCTTAGATATTTTGAGCTTAAAAAGAAAAAAAGTCGATAGAGCCTTTTTTTAAATTCAATATACAGTAGAAAACTTCCTGTAAATTGTTGGCGGTAAACGAAAACTCAGACTGATATGTACGTTTTTGTAGCGCAAATGGGGATTCGGGCGGGGGTAATCTCTGCTCATGTCCGAAGAGATCATTAGATCAGAGCTCATTAATCGGTAAACACTGCCCCTTCCTCGGATCGAGATGTTTACCCATATGGAAAATACGAGCCAGGTGTCAATTCCGATGAAAGGTGAAGAGACAAGTGATGGAACAGAGACGAGTGACGTTCAACCTATTAAAAAGTCGACGAGGTCATATTCTGCTGGAAATCGATCTTTTCAAATTTAATAAACGTAGGTATTTGAAGACTAGAGAGTCAAGTTGGCAGTAAGTTGCATTTCTAATAAGTTTAGTAGGTTTCAGCTTATTTGTTTATCCTGTAGATGCTGTAATATCCGGAGTACTGCGTACGTCAAAACTATAGGAGCCAACTGTGATATTTTGAGATGGGTATCGACCACAACCACCTGCCTTTATCACAAAAAAAACTCGATGCGCAAGCATTTAGTGATTCAGCCAAACGCAAAGCCGAAGAACAGATATCAGAAAGATCCTCTAGAATATGGCTTTTCCCTGCTTGATGAAAATAACGTTCGAACACTGCAGATAAAATGTGATAATGCATCTAACCTAAAACTAATGCCATTATTGTAAATACTAAACTTACAAATATTCTAAAACTGAATCATTCTTTACTCAGACCAAGCACTTAACGACCATCAAGAAAAATATGTCCAGTGCACGGCGCAAATCTCAACCAGTCTTACCGCAGAAACTTGAAAAGTTACACAGAGTTGCCATTGTTCCGAATATCTGAAGACTGTCAAGGAAGAAAAGTTTGTGCTAGTGAACGATATTGACACTGGGCTGGTAGTGTTTTCTTATCTTACAAATTTAAAAACACTTATAGAAGCATCCATCATTTACCTGGATTTGATTTTCCAATCAAATCCAATCAACTGCTATCGATTCACGGATACTTTAATGGACCATAGAGGTAGGATTACAAAACACTTGACGAGTTGCATGGCCCTTCACTAAACTTCTTTGTTGTGGATTTCATTTGTGCCAATCATGGCGGAGATAAAAGCAGAATGTGGGACTCTCCTGTGACTACAATGATCATAATAATACAGAAAAATGACTGAATTTATTTTTTTGGCTAACATTTTTAAAACTAGATCACGTTGAGGTATTTTATAATGAAATAGTGAGTGAAAAGCCGGCCAAAAGATTGAAACTATTAACTTAATTTATGAGTTATTCATGTACTAATTACGTTAGTTTTAATTCAAAGTATCCTCCGACAATGTGGGCTTTACCGTCATCAGATCCTAATCTAACAACCAGCGCATGTGAATCATTCCACTCACTTTTCAACTTTCCAAGCACACATTCAAATATTTTCTCTTTTGCACACGAATTACTAGCCTAAAAGAAAGAAATATTAACACAAATTAATAGTTGCTCCGAAACACCCCACACGAAAAAATTCGCCTACCAGGAGAATGCAGGATTTTTTGGCTGTCCAGATGGACAAATATTTGACAGGCAGCCAGACGCCTTATGGCCTCCTTGCTAGAGTGAGCACTCACTATGCCCCTCAGACTTTGTATTTCGTTTTCGTTTTGTTTCTTTATTCTAGTATTGCACTTATTCCTTCGATGACAGCATGGCATTATGCATATTTACAGACACAGTATGTTGACGAGCATGTCTGGTGTGTGATATAATAAATGTGTTAAAATTCATTCCTTCGTTTCGTCGGTTTCTTTGGGCCCAGTTTACTATTTTATAATTTCTCTGGTATAGGTAATTTTTAGGTTAATGCCAGTTTCTTAGTTACAAGAAGCAACAGGATGAAGACTTTACCCCAGTTTACCATTAGCCAGCGGATTAGTCCCTAGTTTACCATCGCACGGGGATTCTTCAGCACTAAGGTTTTTTAAACTTTTTATTCAACGATAGCTCTTTTGTGATAGCCTTTAAGCTAATACTGAATAACTAGTTAAAAAGTTATAAAATTCTTGGACCATTCCGCAGTTTCAAATTGTCAAGTATTTTGAACTATTTATGAGAAAGAAGAAATATTAGAATGGATTTTGAATTTTTTGGAGAAAGAGACATCTATGACAATTTTATTTACTTAACTGCAAAGAACTTTGTTTAAGGTAGTCCCGCTATTGGAATGGCCTTTCACGGGCTTCAAAAATGGTTAATTTTAGCTTTAAACACGTTGAATATTGTTAGGAAAAATTTTTTGGAGACAGAAAATATAATGTAAAGTTTGAATTAATGGTCATTTAGCTTCCAGGGTATATGAGCTTAATTTTAGACAAATGTAGCCAAATTAGGGCAGGCGGTACGTAATTTTGTGTAATTCCGACTAAAGAAATTATGGTTTTAAAATGTTCTTTGGGCCAATACAAGAAACCATTTTCGTTATCCCCCCCCCCCCCCAACCTCTGCGTATCTTTTTCCAATTACGTCAATTTTCGAAAAACAGTTTTTTAATTATAACTCGTTTGTTTATGGTTTTTTGCAAACTTTGCGCCTACAAAAATTGAATTACATAAAATTATCAACAAAAAAGGTTCTATTGATTTTTTTCATACGATTCATATTTTTCGAATAACAGCCAGGAAAAGTCCAAAAATTTGTGAAAAATGTTGAAAACTTGCACTTATATTAGTTCTGAATTGACGTTGGATAAATTTATGCACTAATTGTCAGTAACATCAATGTTAATAGATTCATAATACATTAACAACTTATTTTTTATTGTTTATAAATACCACTAATTCGAAAAATTTAGAGAATAGCTTAGTCCCTTAGTCTCTCGAATGTGGCCATGTGCGGGGAAGAGGAGGACGTCTTCACCAGTCTTCGTCCATGTGAAGGGTCATTACGTATGTATGGAAGTAACTGGAGGAATGCAGGTCTGGTTTGAGCTATGTCTTCGATATAGTCAACACATTTTTCAGTAAAGCACAGACTTGGGTGGCGTTATAGTCACGGAATGACGGTACAGTTTTCGTGAGAATTCCTCGAATGTACAAAAATTATATTTGCAAGTAAAAATTGGAAGAAAAGAAATGTTTCATATGTGAGAAAAGTCTCTGCGGAGAATGTGACACTACCGAGGTGAAGGAGAGAGGAACAAATACTTGAAAAGAAGCTAGTCTTAAAAGGAAGGGTAATAAAGTGCATAAGCTTAAGGGATTGAAATCTGTTGTTGGGCATTTGAAGTGTCAAAAATCTTACATAAAAGAATCAAACATCGCGGCTGCTGTGAAAGCGGGTAAGAGTAAATCGAGTGCTAATAGGTCAAGTGATGGATTTTCGTGGAAATCAAAATTCTTGTTCTGTGCCAACGATGCATCGTCCGGATTTGTAAAAGCGGAAACTAAAAAGGCGAACGACAAACGTATCATTATCAATAACGTTATTACGATGACCGTTCACGAGAACATAATGAGAATCGGAAAAAATCGGAATGATGAATGGGGAAGGACTGTCATATCCCGCATAGAAAATGTTGATCTCGTAGCCGCTGAAGGTATGTAAGCAAAAAACCCATTGCTTAAGAATTGTTAAGTTTTCCTTAATAGGTGTAACGTGGTTTTCGTTAACATGCGAACGTGGGGCAGGATGAGTAGATAGGGACCGCACGCAAATGAAGTAAAGTATTTTTAGTAAGGGGGGTGGGTTCAACATTTTTGTATGCTGTCTTGAATGAAGATCGGAAAAAATCATGTAGGATATGGGAGGCAGGGTGACCAAATTTTAGAAAAAAACTTTACATTATCATTTTTCGAAAGAAATATCTACACGTTTACTAACAATTACCTTAACAGAAGGAAACATAAATAAATTCGCTGAGTCTAATTTTATTTATTTCACAATTCTTTCAAGTCTGCAGTGAAAAAAAGTATGGTCAACTTAAGGTTCTACAGTATTTACCTCAATTTCAAACATGATCATTGTTTAGAATTATTTCTAGATTCAAGGAAAATATTTCCACTGATAATTGTAACTGCATTTGGAAGAAAACTGAAGTTGAACTTTAAAAAAAATATTTCAGGTCGACATTATTTGTTTAAAAATAGTTTTTTAAAGTATTGTGTTTATTCTTTCTCTTTACAAAGATGAAAGATTTGGTTACTTTAACGAGACGTAATAGTAAGAGCAGATTCTGGTTGACTTAAGCAAAATTTTTTTGACTACGCAATACATATTACGAAAATACAAAATAATTACTAAAAGGATTTTTAAGTTATCTTTTAATTACAATTCCAACAATTATGTTCGTATCTACAGGTAAATACCATTCGATCTGCATAAGGGATTTCTTCCGTCGCAGGCAACGAGACATGAAAAGGGCCAACCTGAAAACGAGAACCTTTTCCTCGCGATCGACCACATTTATTCCTTTATTTTGGAAAACCGAGATGAATCTCAGTTTTCCTTGAATGAGATATTAGCAACATATAAGGGACCACTTCCATTGACGCGGAGCATTGTAATGAAGCTAGAGAGCACTTATAAGGATAAAATAATTATCTCGCAAGGGAGCAAGGAGCCGATTATTTCAACGACCAAGCTATTCTCTAAATTTTTGGACTAAGTGGTGTTAAATACTTACATATATAGGCTCGCAATTGTGAGAACCGTATATAATGAAAACATTTATTGCATTATTAAAATTAATTATGAACAATAAAAAATAAGTTGTTAATGTATTATTTAATTATTAACATTGATCTTCACGAGAGCTAGACGATACGAGATTTTAGTCAACTCTTGATCTCAATCTCGTGAGAATTGTGAAGACTAAATGAGAATAAATAAGTGAAATAAATGAATAATAAGTGAGAATAAATGAAATATCGTCTCGAATCGAGACTCGGAAATCTCTATTTTTTTCTCGATTTTTTCAGTGTGTTATATACATTATTGTATCGATTCTCTGAATAAGTATACTTTGAAAAATTAAAGTTCATACTATAGTTGCTGCTAAGCAAGTGTATAAGTTGCTGCTCTTATAAGTTTAAAAGTATAAGCCATCAATAAACGCAATAACTCGAGGATTTTGTGGTTCCGGATTATATAATTAATTAGCGAAATCAGTAACATGCCTGGCAACGTAATCTTCTCTGACAATGGCGTCAAATCCGACGTTTTTAGGTACGAAACGTTGCATTAAGGATTGTCTGACCATGGCGATGGCTCCACCAACTGACTATACAAGCAGAAACAAAGAATTTCGGTGCAAATCAATAGTAAACCCTTAAATATCGGGTTTCTAGATAACAATTTTGTTACATTCGTCTTATTGTATTTTTTCTCTCTTTTATTTGTAAATCTATAGTATGCAAGAGAAAGAGAGAGAAAGAGAGAGAGAGAGAGAGAGAGAGAGAGAAAGAGAGAGAACTTCTTCGGTTTCGGTTGAGAGACTGTTTTCGATCGGCGGTCTGGTGATGTCTCTGAAGAGAACATCGTTGCAGAACTATTCTCTGAGAGCATTAACTTGTTGGCATGGATGAATAAGAAGTTCACTGTATACACAAATTTGTGATCCCTATTAAGAGTTCTGTAAATTAATAATAAATTATTTTCCAATGAATTTTAATTGTATAAATTATTTTGTAATAGATCTATTGTCGAGTAAAAACGTAAAAAAGTTTCGAGAACTCTCACCGAAACTGACATCTCGCCTAGCCCCCTATCGATCTCGTGATCGAGATTCTCATACGACTCTCGTCTCGATATCGTCTCGACTCTCGACTTCGAGACGAGGCGATATCAAGAGTTCTCTCGGACTCTCGTGAAGCTCTAGTTGTGATCAAAAAATAACGAGTCATTTTATTTTTTGCCATTAATATTTATTTATTCGTGAATAACTCGAGGATTTTGTGTTTCCGGATTGTATGATTAATTAGCGAAATCAGTAACATGCCTGGAAACATAATCTTCTCTGACAATTGCGTCAAATCCGACGTTGTTAGGTACGAAATGTTGCATTAAGGATTGTCTGACCATGGCGATGGCTCCACTAACTGACTGTTTACTTGGATATTGGAACCTGACCTTGAGAAAAGAATCCGATAGACCTTGACGCAGTTAACATAAAAACCGCAGCAAATCTCTCTTTTCCACATAATTGTAACCACCTTTACGAGGCACTCTATCACAAAAAGTGAACAATTCTCGAAATTGTTCTTTGGTTACAGAACAAAGAGATTCAAATTCAGTGTACGGCAGGCTGTTTTCGACAACGAGTCTAGTCTGACTTAAAGCTTCCTTACAGAGTCCTTGCAAAAATTCTTGCAGCAGAGAGCCTCTAATTACGTATGGCCTGTTAATAAAACGTAAGCCCTTTAAAAGTGGCTGCAGAACTAAACCTTCATCATTTAAATGATGCCAATAAAAACATTTACTTTGCATTCGACTGATAATCTTTGTGTATTATCAGCGGAATTGCAGAGAAGGCAAGTGTTACTTGTAGTCTGCGTTAAGACATTCAGTCCTGAATATGTGGGATCCTCCTCCATAGCAGCGATTTCGTTACAAATCGATCGATCGCAATTACAGCATATGTTTGTCAGATGTGTAACTTCTAATGGCGGTCTTCGTAATCCATCTCGTCTGTGAATGGCGATTTCCCTATTGCCAGCATTCCCATCTCCGTCGAGTCGAGTCATAACACTAGGAGCAAATCGTCCATCACAAACGGGTCACAAAGGGGTTGTTTTTTTACGTTAGGAGTTAGAGCTCAAAAATCGGTGTTGGCATTTTTCAAGAGCCCAAAAATCAGAGACTCCGTTGATGCTGCTAAATTCTAAAAATGATTATTTTTCAACAAAGTCATATGTGCGTGGCATGAAGGAATTGTTTTTTTTAATGTTAAGGGTTAGAGCCCAAAAATCGTAGTTGTTTTTTTTTTCAAGATAGCAAAAAGCAGAGACTCTGTTGATACTGCTAAATTTTGGGCTCCAATCTTTAGCGTTAAAAAACAAACCCTTGACACCACGCAGATGAATTTCTCAAAAAATTATCTTTAATCAAAATTGTATAGGTTGTATAGTCTCCCATTTTTGGGCTGCTTGGAAAGTCAAATTCGAATTTATATGCAATTTTAGATTTTTTAGATGTAGTGGTGGTTTTTTCAAAAAGATAGTTTCAAACATCCTAGAGTTTGAATTTCCAGGTTTCAATTTTTTTCGAAGGTGGTAATTTTTTTACGTAAGTGTGGTTTTTTAACTTTTTTGTAGTGCATTCGAGGGCCTGAAATAAGTCTCAAATTCTAATGCGCTTTTTTTTCTTCATATTTCATTTTTGGTAAGGGGGTGGTTCTGTTGCACATAGGGAGTGTTTTTTGGAATTTTTTCCCGTGCATTCGAAAGCCCAAAATAAGCCTAAAATTTGGGTGTACTTGCGTTTTTTCCGAGTGGCCCTTTTCACATGGGGGGTAGTTTCATTTTTCGTAGAGGTGGTTTTTTTCAAAATTTTCATATAGCCGACTTCTTAAATCTTAACTAATCAAAGTATTTTTTTTAATAATTAAGAAGCATGTTAGAAATAAATTACTTCAGTTAGGTAATTTACATAGAAAACTTCAAGTGACGCGTCACTTCGCAAGCCTGTATACGACGCACAGTAGAAAAAAAACTTTTTGGGACAAACATCCGACGACTTCTCAAATCTCAACTAGTAGTTTTATAGTATTTTATAGTATTTTTTTTTAATAATTAGGAAGGATGTTAGTAGAAATGGACTGTTGCACGCTAAAAATAAATTTTATTGATGTGTTGGATGTTACTAAAGTTACTTTCGTTGAATATAATTTGTAATTGCAGATGAAATTTCTCCATTTGGTCAATTTTTATAAACAAATTAATGAATATTACTTATATCTCCTAATTTTTGGGATCTAAATGCATTATTTACACAGATTTTCCTATTAGAATGTTTAAGAATAATATTTTTACGTAAAAGAACACCAAAAAATAATAGCAGTTAATAGTCCTAGCAGACCGAATGAACGGCAAGACTACTCTACAGAATATCGTCATAGTATCCACATAGTATCCCTTTCGAATCATGCAACAGAAACTCAAAAAAACCGTAAGATAAACTTTTAAGTTGGTGAAATTCGGATTCTGCATTAAAATTTCCATTAGAAGGTCACGGAGTAATCGCAATCGTTTTTTTTTTGTTGGCAACGGTAAAAAGTTTAAAAAAATGTAAGACGTATAGCGCCTGTTGACTGCAACACTTCAAACGCATTATCTTTAAGTAGCAGTCAACAGGCGTTATACGTCTTACATTTTTTTAAACTTTTTACGAATACTTTTTATTGCGAATACTCCGTGACCTTCTAATGGGAATTTTAGCGTAACATACGAATTTCACCAATTTAAAAGTTGATCTTGCTGTTTTTTTTTTAGTTTCTGTTGCCTGATTCGATAAGGATATATGTGGATATTATGAGGATATTTGTAGAGCATCCTTTCCGTTAACTCGGTTTATTGGGTAAGAGTACTAATTTTACTTGTTCTTACACGAACTATTTGAATGGCATTTTGAATTACACTTAACTTATTTGGATCAAAATGTACAGTTTTTATCAATGCAATACTTCCATGTCAGTCAAAACGCCATTCAAATTGTGGATGTAAAAAAATATTATTATTACTTTTACCCAATAAACAAAGACTTCGTTCATTTATTTCATTATAATGCTCTTTACTGTCCTTCTTAATTATTTAAAAGATATACTTTAATCCGTTAAGATTTTAAAAGTCGGCCGATTTTCGAATTAAAGCTTCATTATGAGTAGACACTAAAGGCAACAAATGGTTGAAAATTGTTTGAAGCAGAAGTTTTCGGTCAAAAGTCATTACGTTGACACATATTTTGATGCGAAGGAATTCTATTCATCCTTCCCGTACAATCTATCGCAGAGAGAGGGGAGGGGGAGAGGGGGGAGGGAGAGAGGGGGGAGAGAAAGCAGATGTTCTCAATAGATGTGAAGAAAGATTATCAGTTAAGAAATTTAAAGTTTCTGGTTTTTGAAAATTGTTTATTTTTGCTCTTTCTCCGTCGACTCAGGAAAACTACGAGAATGTATCTCTATTGTGGTCTTCATTGAATATACATGACTATCAAGGAACTGTCGCAACGGATTTAAAACCAGCGAACATTATGATATGCATTATGCCCCATGACATCCCTTTTTCGTGCACTTGGTGCTAGATAGAAAAAATAATCTTGAAGAGCGTGAAACATTCAGTACAATCAAGAACATTGTACAAAAATATGTTATTTGGCATGAGATAGGGAAAATCCAAGGCGAAAAAGTTTAAAAATTGCATTCACCCGCTAATTTTTACAGGAAATTCTAGGAGTTTGAATCATATTAGTTGACATATGTTAGATGAATTTAACAAATAAGCAATAATATAGGCTAACACCTGTCATGTCCAACGCGATTTGAAACGAGGAAGTCCAGCTTTCAATAATAATTCGTGTAAGAAGTTGCTTGACAAAATCGACGAATTGCGTACTAACTGTAGTATGTTTTGTCTGAAGTACGTTGAAGCTTTTCAAGATTTTAAATA
Source organism: Druon quercuslanigerum (assembly GCA_010014905.2). Classification (NCBI taxonomy): domain Eukaryota; kingdom Metazoa; phylum Arthropoda; class Insecta; order Hymenoptera; family Cynipidae; genus Druon; species Druon quercuslanigerum. The sequence goes on along the minus strand of JAAAKG020099537.1, from coordinate 3,221 downwards.
TGTAGTGGAGCCGTGTTTCGTGAAGAATTTAGATCCTGAGTATAAGATCCATATTTCTTATTCCATGAAGAAACAATGCGATTTGAAGATCAGCATAACCCCGTAAGTTCATGGGGTACAGTGGGCAATCTATGGAAACGGTGCATTTTAATTTTAATGTTAATTGGAAGACGAGGAAGCTACTGAACACTTAACCTGACCACGTAAAATATTTGTTACGTTATGTTTGCGAATGCAATGGGCATCATGCATTAAGCATCAGAAGGGTTTTATTTTAATTATAGTTATACTTCTGTCTTAAAACAGAATTTAAAAAAAAACTTTGGAGTTCATCAAATAAAATTGTTGTAGATGTGTCGTCCCCAAAAAATCAAAATCTGTTATAGTATTTTTTCTTGTACATGAATAGTCGAAAAACATAATTCAAATTTTAAAAAAGCTATCGTTAAATAAAAAGTTTCAGTAACCTTAGTGTGGAAAAATCCCCATTTGCGCTAAAAAAAAACTTCATATCAGCCCCAGTTTTAGTCAACACAGAAGTTTATAGGAACTTTTTTGCTGTATATTTCATATATAATAAAACACCTATGACTCAAAATTGTAAATTAATAAAAATAATCCAAATTTGAATTTTCAAGAAAAAGGGCTCTATCGACTTTCATTCCTTTTTGGGCTCAGAATATCTAAGCAGCATGAGATAATTGAAGCCTGCAAAGAGTTTTTGTTGAGTGAGAATTTTCAATAACCATATAAATAGAAACTCCTTATTTACTCTACAAAAACCTCTATATTGGACCCAGTTTTCATTTGAAACAAAAGTTTATAGGAACTCGTTTACTCGGTTGATTTATTTACTTTCTCACTGGAAATATGCGGACACCATCAAAGAATTAAATTCTGCAAAAAGAACAGGCGTTGAGTAAGGATTTTTGGTTGAAGATGATTGTGGCTCACCGTATATGGTCACAGATTATTCAGTGATTCAGTCACTGAGTCAAATTGCTAAGGAAATTCACTGAACAGTGAGTGAATTTCACTAATTATTAAGAGGTATTAACTGATTAATCAGCGAAAATGCGTATTGATTTGACTTCATGATCTAATACTTAGTAATTTCAATTTAGATAATAATTTTTTTCCTTTTCTGCGACGTCAGTTTTATCTCTTAGCATGTAAAGTAGGCAAAATGGCCATCACTAAATGGACAGTATCTCACGATTTTAAGTGCTTCTAAGGCTCGCATCCGTTGGATCTTGCTCTTGGCGCTCGATGTGTTTATCTCCTGATACAGGCTCGGTCTTCGTACTTCCCCCACAATTGTGCATATAACTTTTACAAATAAAGGGAAAGCCATAGACGAACTATAGTTTAGTGATTATGAACTTTCTTTTGTTCAAGCTTCTCTAGCTTCTACGAAAAAACTCTTATCACGTGTCTCGCGTTTCGCACTCGATTAATGTACATATGTTCGACACACTAACTTTGCTATCTTATGTTCGACTCTATTACATGAAATCTAGATTACAATAATTTCTGTGCCTCGGCTCGAAATTGCTTATTCAGTCATTGCAAAATAAATTACAGATTTTTATCTTTTATTATTATATTATTATGTGTCCCTTGTTTTGCATTAATTTTTATTCGCATCCACCTCATAAAATATACCATTTCAATAAATGTATCGGCTGAATTCATTTCCAATAATGAAGACTAAACATGTTCAAGTCACAGAATCTGCTGCGGATGACAGATGTTGTTTTTCAAAGGCTTCTAAGGTGACAGGCTTTCACCGATTTAATCGAAAATTTTGTTAGGCAAAATTATGAGTATTTCAACTTTTAAAACTCGTAACGCAATTTATGAAAAAATTTTATAATTTTTTGCTTTGAAGTGCTGTAGTTTTTAAACTGGTAAAGATATTTATTAAACTTTTTCATTCTTATTCTAGTAGCTCTTTTCACTCTCTTCCGAAATTTAAAACATAATTTGGAAAAATTTTTAAACTGAAAAATGGCGGCGGTTTTTCTGAAAAATTTTAAACTCGATTTTCTCAAAAAGTTCAGTTTTTTCTAGGTAGGTACTACTATGGCAAATATATCTCATAAAAGTTTATCTTGTCCTCGCGCGTTGGAGAAAAGAAACAATTTTTTTGCTACTGAAAAAGGAAATTCACATTTTGTACAAAAGCATGACAAGATACGAATAAGGGAAAAGCAGTATAGTTATTCAAGATATTCGCCTGAATAAGAATAAATTCAGCTATAGCCAATTTTACGATACCTTTATTGTATTTTTCCCATACCCGGGTTGTATTTTTCCCATGCTACAATTAAATACCAATATTAAATTATTTATCTGTAATCTTAAAACGTTTTATTTAAATAATATAGAACTATACTCAGACTGCATTACATTAAAAAATGTCTAATTGCATTGAATCTTATTCCACTCACAATATTTAATTTCTTGACTGCTCCAACTTTAAAATGTTCTGAAAGTATGTGCTTAGACTATAATGAATGGGGCTTTTCTCTAGAATTTCCCTCCTCCACTTGCTTCATTCTTCTTTTGTAAATTTCTAATTGCACTTAATCTTATTGCACTCAAAATATTTAACTTGTTTCACTGCTGCAACTACAAAATATTTAACAAGCGTGTACTAAAACTATCATAAAATAGACGCTTGACGCCATGACTGTATTATATGCTGCCCCTTCTCCTTCTTTCACCATGGTTACGAAACATGCGCGCTTCACTCAGTTACTCATTTTGCAGCCGTGCATTAAAGTTCCATACATGACTTGTAAGGGATTCTCGAAGTCTATGGGAACTTTACAAGTGAACAATGAAAAACTCCCATGCTTGTATGGGATATTCAAAAGTATGGTAAAAATGCCATACTTTCGTGTGGGAAAATCACAACCCACTTTGGTCGCAAGAAATAAAATTTCATTCTACCATATTTGGCTTTCGGATATTGATATTTAAAAAGTTGAAAAATTTCATTAACTCTTCGAGTTTATATGTGTTTAGCTTTTTTTATATTTTCATCATTTTCGTAAACATTTATAACGTCACTTTTGTGAGAGCTCTGGCACGAATAGTCTAAGTCATCATTTCAGTAATATTCCATTACTAATTCGACACAGTGATCCCATATTTGAAACGAGTTACCCTCGCACACAATCAAAGCTCGTGTAGAGTGGTTGCGTAGAGGTGGT